>CAUYPO010119009.1:0-12380 GCA_963574435.1 Cheirogaleus major
CTCAAACTCCTGGGCTCAAGTGATCCTCCTGCCTCAGCCTCCCAAGTAGTGGGGACTACAGGCATGTGCCACCATGCCCGGCTATTTTTTTCTATTTTTGGTAGAGACGGGGTCTCGCTCTTGCTTGGGCTGGTCTCGAACTCCTGACCTCAAGCGATCCGCCCGTCTCAGCCTCCCAGAGTGCTAGGATTACAGGCGTGAGCCACCGTGCCTGGCCTAGAATTTTTAAATTCAGTTCACTTTGGACTTTTATTATGTATGTTAACCCTTGCTCAATTCTCCCTGGGATTCTTACCTAAGAACTGAGAAATGAAAATCCAGAGAGAAATTCAGGAATAGATGGAGCTGTCATTTTCTTCTTTCCTGGGGTTCTCTGTCATCACAACATTTAAAACCAACTGAAAAGTTGAGCCAATTTTGAAAGAGAATTGCTAGTAAGAGAAATAACAAGTTACCTCAGATTTACTATTTGTTCTTTTAGCTGTTTATTTGACAAATACAGGCTGAGCGCAGTGTCTCACAGCTGTAATCCCAGCACTTTGAGAGGCCAGAAGTTCAAGACCAGCCTGGGCAACATAGCAAGACCCTGTCTTTAGAAAAAATAATAAAATGTTAGCCGGGTGTAGTGGTGCGGCACCTGTAGTCCCAGCTTCTTGGGAGGCTGAGGCAGGAGGATTGCTTGAGCCTAGGAGTTCAAGGCTGCAATGAGCTATTATTGTACAACTGCACTCCAGCCTGGGTGACAGAGAATGAGACCCTGTCTGTAAACAAAGAAAAATTTGACAAATACTCATAGAAAGACTATACTGTGAGCCAGAAAGTATAGGTTGTGGGATCACAGAGAGAAAAAGACTTGGTCTTTCTCTTCATGGATCAAACGGATGGGGAGATAGGGATTCAGACATTAAATGATGACAAAAAATTACAATGCAAAATTGAAAAGGTGACAGGTACTATACTGAGAGATGCATGCTGTCATGAAACTCACTAGTAAGGAGATTTGACTTTGTCCAGAAAGTTAGGGATAGTGATGTCTGAGCTAACATCTGGAGGATGAGTAAGAGTTAATGAGGCAAAGAAGAAAAAGAAGAGAATGCTAGGCAGAGGGAAACACATGCAAAAACTCTGATGATTGGGAGTATACAGCGCACAGTAAGGTGCTATAAGAGAAGGCTGGAGAGGTAGGAGGAGGCCTAATTATGCAGGGCTTTCTGGGTCATGTTAGGAAGCCCATAATCTTAGTAATCATAGCAACCTATTCTTAGATACTTATGAGGTATTCAAGTGTTTCAGGAAGGAATATTGCCTAGGGGTGGGAGTGGGGAGAGAATATATTCTTAAAAGGCTCCTCAAGTGATTCTTATAGATGGTATCTGGGCAGATTTATACATATAAGCTTTTAACACATTGACTGCCACACTAGAGAAAAAATTTTTCCTTGGGGCCACGGTGTTTTATTACAAAAATAGAATAAAAACTTTGAAAACAAAACAATCCTTTCTAATGTAATGAAAAATGAAATTTATTGACTCCTATTAATTTATTCCACATTTTTAGCATTAATATGTCAATATTAATTGTAACAATAAGAACATCAACAAGCAAGATTTTCACAAACTAACTGCAGGGTTTTGTCCAGGTTTTGCTTCATGAACTTCCAGGCTCAAAACTAGTATGAGTTAAATACAGCTCACATGACAGTCAATGTGTTAATCTATAAGTGTATAATCTATAGGCTAGTACAAAAGTTCTACATACTTTAATGCATTGTGAAGATATCCCTTATTTTGTAGAAAATATAAAATGGAGGGGACTCTCACAATGTATATATACATATTAGCAATAAATTTACATAGAATTTTTAAGATCCATACGACCAAATCTACAAAAGTTTTTGAAAGTACATAAAAGAAATTTTTAATAAATGGAGAAAATATTAGATTATTTAATATTATATTAATATTGGTGCTCCCCAGATTAATTAATAGATTTAATGGAATCAAATCAATTTCTATAGGATTTCTTGATGGGACCTTGACAAAATTATTTTAATAGCGTCTCTGGAAGAATAAACTGGTGAGAGAATCCAAGAAAATTTTGTAGAAGAGTACTACAGGTGTGTTTGGAAGGAGAAACTTATTCTAGCCAGGTATTAGACTATATTACAAAGTAAACAATGTGAAGATGGATGTGGTGGTACACACCTGAAGACCCTGCTACTTGGAAGACTGAGGTGGGAGGATCCCTTGAACCCAGGAATTCAAGTCTAGCCTGGGCAACACAGTGAGACCTTGTCTCTAATAAAGTAAAAATAAAATAAACAGTGGTACTGGCATATGAATAGACAGCTTACTGAGACCAAATATCAAATGTTGAAACAGACCCAAATATAAATTTAATGTTTGACAAATTCTTCAAATTTCAAATCAGTAGGGGAAAAAAGAAGAGTTAGATCTTTACTTTGGTACCATATATCAAAATAAACTGTGAATGGATTAATGATTAAATATGATAAATTAAATCTTAATGAAAAGAAATGATATGACCATTTATCTGCTCCCAGGGTAAGGAAAGGATTTTCTAAGCATAAGAACAAAAGGACATGATGTAACAATACATGTCTTTGTCAAAGATGACATAAAAAGATAAACGTTCATCACATATAAGGCCAATAAAGAGTTGATAACCTTGTACCCCCATAATATCCTGAATTAAAAAAAAGAAATTATAAATTGAAATTTTAAAAATGGTTAAAACTGTGAGATATGGACAGTGTTATAGGGAGGCAAATTTTGGCTTGTTATGAAGAAAATATATATTACTAAGTTATAAATTTTTAAAATTATGAAAAAAAGAATTTGCACAAAGGAATTTTTTTTAGATTGACCAAAAACCCAATTGAAAGATAGATTAAGAGGTGAACAGGCCATTCATAGAAAAAGAAATACTGGATGAATAGTCAATAAGTATATGAAAAAAATGCCCAACTTCATTTTAAAAATCAAAGAAATGTGAGTTAAAAACAGCAGCAAAATCTTTTTCAATTAGTTTGTCAATAGTAAACACATTATACACACTGTACCCCCATTGTTGCTATAGTGAAATGACTCTTATTCACTGCTACTGGTAATGCAAGTAGGCACAGTGTTTCTGTAGGATGATTTGTCAGAATGGATCGAAAACCTTAAAAAAAAGAAAATGCATTCCCTTTGACCCACCAATTCTTCTTCTAAGAATTTCTCCTAAGGACACAATCAGGAAAGTGTGTAAAAGTTTATAAATTAATGCAAGGATATTCTTTACTGTATTATTTGTAATGGTAAAAGTTGAAAACAACTTTTATATCTAACAAACACTAGGAGTGGTTAAAGAAATTATGGTTTTGCCATCAGTAGAAATTATGATTTTGCCATCAGTTCACTGATGCCAGAACTGATGTTTTCCAAAAATATTTAATGATGGGGAAAATGCATATGATGTAATATTCAGTGTGAAAAGCAACATACAAAATTCAATAGGCCAAATAATTGTAATTTTTTTGAAAAAAATATGTGAGAAAAAAAGATTAAAAGAAAGTACACCCAAATGTAAAAACATTATTTATCTCTGGGTGGTAGGATAATGGGTGACTATTGTTGTCTACATTTGTCTCTGTATTATCCAAATTTTCTACAATGCACCCCACTTTCATTTTTGTGATGCTGTAGTATATTACAGTAAATACATAGTTTAAGAACCCAATTTTTGTTTCTCCTTTGCTATAGCCTTTAAGTTTCTCAAGGAAGCAGCTGTCAGAACCTGAGCTGCTTTCTGGCTGTGAGGCTTGGCTTAGAATTAAAAGATGCTAACATGCTGGCCAGGGATGACTTTGGCTTGTTTCTCCTGTGCTCTGCTCTGCATCCTGAAGACATAAGGGTTAAAGTGTTTTCTTTTAACCTTATGAGATTATGCCCTGGTGATATAGCTTCTTCTTCATTCCCCAACTCTGATAGCTCATGGGTAAAGTTAAGAAGAATACGGGGATTTGGTGGTAGAGAAGGAGAAAGGATGAGAGAAGCACTTTGGTCTTGGTTTCTGTTCTCTTCTAATTCTATTTTTGACTCTGGATGCCTTTTCTTATCTTTTCCACATCCTGCCTGCATTAAATTAAAGAAGGTATCAGAACAAGGCCAGAAATGTGATCTCATGGAAGCAAGAAGTTTCTCCGACCTTCATTCCCAATCTTATCTTAACCTTTTATCCTAGTTATCTATAGAAGTGAGAGAGACTTTCCAGGTAGAAAGGAATTAAATTAAATCAATGTTTATATGTGCATTTCCTCTGTGAGACATTATGAAATTTGGTATGGTAGATATAAAGAAGTATAATACATGCTACTTGCCTTCATTGAGTATATAGCATAATTATATACAATTTAGTACAAATTTAAACCTAAATTAAAATAAAAAAGATTTAAAGAACAGTTCAGAACCACAGTAGTAGAGATTGCACAATTAATTGGTCAGTGACTTACGTAAATAGGTACTCTCAGGAGGTAGAGTTACTTTAGGCTTGGAGAAGAGAGTGATGTGGAAAAGATTTGGGATGGAGGTATAATTTTTTTTAAATTTTTAATTATGGGTACATAATACTGTGTATCTTTATAGGGTACATATTATGTTTTGCTACAGGCACACAATGTGAATTCATCAAATCAGGGTAATTGGAGTATCTATCACTTCAGGCATTTAACATTTCTTAGTGTTGGGAACATTCCAATTCCACTCTTTTAGTTATTTTAAAGTATACCCTAACTTATTGTTGATTATAGTCACTTTGTTGTGCTATCAAATAGTGTTCATTCTGTCGAACTATGTAACTATATTTTTGTACCCATCAACCATCCCCACTTTATCCTTTCTTCCCCGCTACCCTTCTCAGCCTCTGGTAACTGTCATTCTACTTACTTTCTGTCTCCATGAGATCAATTGTTTTTAATATTTAGCAAGGAGGTAGAATTTTGAGTGAGTTGTTGAGGGATGAATTGGATTTAGATAAAGAAGGGAGAAGACGTTCTGGGAAAGAGAACCGATGTCAGAAAAAAGTACAAAGTATGTTTGAAGGATAGTGAATATATCAGTTTGAAAGTTTGACATAAAGCTGGTGGAGATATGACTGAAAAGGTCAATTGGTGTCAGATCAGCAAAGAACTTGAATACAATTCCAAGGGTGTTGCAGTTAGTAGGGAGCTATTAGAGAATTTTGAGCAGGAGGACCAAGGGTTTTAAGGGTTGTTTTAGGAAGAATTAATCTTCAGCGGTGGATAGACAGTGGCTCACAAATGTGAACCTGGGCTTAGGTGCTGGTCTGGTTAGATCAGAAACACCTTGGGGTCTTTAAAAATAGTTTCAGATCCCTGTATCACATCCCTGAAGATTCTTGTTCAGTAAGTCTGGGATAGTGTACAGGAATCTGTATATTTTTAAAAGCTCCCAGAGGATTTCAATGTATACCCAGGCTTGGGAACTACTATTGTATAGGAAGGAATATGGTGACGCATTAAAAAGCCGTCCTATATGTCATATTACTTGCTAATAGCTGCAAAGTGATATAAAAGGTATTCCTCATTTCCCTCTAGTATTAATATCTGGTTTGGAAAATCCTATAAAGAGCTTTTATTAAGGCTTAATTAAAAAGAAAAAAAATTAAAGCAGCCAAAACCCACAAATACAGATTTGAACAACATATTAATAATTACCAAGTTTGATTTTGTGTATATACATGTATATGTATATATATGTATACGTGTATACACATTGTGTATATGTACCTAACAACTGCAGAATACATACTTTTTTTTCTTCTATTGGAGTATGTGTGTGTGTGTGCGTGTGTGTGTGTGTGTGTGTGTGAATATGGGTTCCAACTTCTCCACATCCTTGTCAATGCTTGTTAATGTCTGTCTTTTTTTCTTTTAGCCATACTAGTGGATGTGAAGTGATGTTTTGTTGTGGTTTTGATTTGCATTTTCCTAATGACTAATAATGTTGAACATCTTTTCATGGGCTTTTCTGGAGAAGTGTTTATTGGATCTTTTCTAATTTTTAATTGGGTTATCTTTTTATTGTTGTGTTATAAGTGTTCTTTATATGTTTTAGATTCAAGTTCCTTACCAGAGATATCAATATCATTTGCAAGTGTTTTCTTCTGTTCTATGTGTTGCCTTTTCACATTCTTGACAGTATTTTTTGAAGCACAATAGTTTTAAATCCTGATTAAGTCCAATTTATCTGGGTTTTTTTTTTTTTTTACTTTTATTGCTAATGCTTTTGGTATCTTCTCTAAGAAGGTTTTGCTTAACCAAAGGTCATGAAAAAAATTCTCCTGAGAGAAATAATTCTTCTAACAGTTTTGTATTTCATATTCTTATAATTTGGCATGCAATCCATTTTGAAGGGGGTTTGCACATGGGTATCCAGTTGTTGCAGGATTATTTGTTGAAAAGATTGTTCTTTCTCCCATTTCATTTTCTTAGCACCCTTATCAAAAATAAGTTGACCAAAAATGCAATTGTTTCTTTCTGGACTCTCAGTTCTATTCCATTTGTCTGAATTGCTATCTTTGTGCCAGTACTACCCTGTCTTAATTACTACAGTTTTGTAGTAAGTTTTGAAATCAAGAAGTGTACTTTACTTTTCTTCTTCAGGGGTGTGTACCGTGTTTCCCCGAAAATGAGACAGGATCTTATATTTATTTTCCTCAAGAAGACACCCTAGGGCTTATTTTCAGGGGATGTGTTATTTTTTTTAAGTATGGTACAACAATCTACATTTATTCAAATATAGTTAAGTCATCTTCTTCTGGAACATCATCACAACTCTCCAAATCCCGAATTCCATCCTGAATGTCATGCGACTCTATTTCCTTTAGAACCATTGGCCCCAGTCTCTCATGTGGAGCAATAGAGCTCTCATGGGGCAGATGAGAAGGGCTGCTCCGTCTTCTTTACCGCTCCTCTGCGACAAAATGCATGGGTTGTGCAGATACGCTGCATAGCCACGCCCATCACTAGGTCTTATTTTCGGGGTAGGGCTTATATTGAGAAAATGCTTAGAAATCCTGCTAGGGCTTATTTTATGGGTAGGTCTTACTTTCGGGGAAACACGATAGGTCTCCTCTTGCAGATTGTCTGAACTATGCCGGCGGGCCTCGGGGAAGCTCAAGGGTGCTGTCCCTCAGTCATCTCAGCCGGACCCCCAAATGAAGAAAGGATTCCCTTGAACACATCTAGGATGGGGCTTTTGTGTGACCGAGTGAATGCCAGTGAAATGCACACAAGACCCACAGGGTTCTTGAGAAACCTCAAGCAGCAGAAACACTGCCAGCTCGGACTTAAAGGGAAAGAGAAAGTACAAAATGAAAAGAGGCTGTCGGACCCCTAAGATGCCACTGGCCGGGAGCAGGCTGACAGCACTACTCAGCTACGGACACCTGCTACCTTTCATGAAAAAAGAAAGATGACTCAGAGGGAAGAGCTGAGGGCCCAGAGGCAGAACTGAGAGGCACCGAGGATAGTTCCAGGCTTTGAAACTTTATCAAAAAATTCGGGTGTTCTCCCAGCTGGATTTGCAAACTGCTTTGGAACTCTAACTCCTTTCTACCCTCCATCCTCCCTCCCCCAGTATTAAGCCAGCATGTTCACAGCTGTTATCCTGGGCTTCTCCCATCACTGTATTTTGGGAGTGTTAGAGGAAGATAGCTTGTCACTTTAGTGTCACTGGCTCGAAGCTGGAGACAGATTGTGTCCCAGGAGTGGACCTGGATGGTCATACCCAGGAACCTCATCCGTGCCTGATCTACGTGGTTGAGATGAGGAGAGTTTGGACTTTGAAACGATGAGATTTAGGTGAGCTTTGGGAATTGAGCTGATGCTGGAATAGGATGAGAAATTTGGAGACTGCGGTATGGGGTGAACACATTCTGTATGTGGGACAGGTGGATGCCTGGGGCCCAGAAGGCAGACAGTGGGAGGGGTAAGTCTAAGGTGACCCCCAGTGACCCTCCACCCTGTATAACCCCCGCACGTTGAGTGTGAGAAGAGCCCGTGACTGTAATGAGCTGTCACTCTTGTGATTATGTTCCATTATATGGGAAAACAGATTTTGCAGATGTATGAAGGTCTCAATCTGTGGACTGACCTTCCCATAAGGAGGTTATCCTGGGTGGGCCAGACCTAATCAGGTGAGCTGTGAAACTACCCTGAGCCTTTCCTGAGAGACTCAAGCATTAGAGTGGGCACGGGGTGGCCGACGTGGCAAGCAGCCGTGGGCCTCGACTGGAGAAGCTGGGAGTGTGAGTGATTCTGCCAGTAACCTGAACGAGCTTGGAATTGGATTCCTCCTCAGAGCCTCCACAAAGAAACGCAGCCTGGCCAACACCTGATTTCACCCTGCCATACGCCGAGCAGAGAACAAGGCCGTGCCACGTGCACTTCTGACCTACAGAACTGTGAGCTGATAAAGACACATTGTTCTCAAGCAACTAAGATTGTGGCAGTTTGTTATGCAGGCATAGACAACTAACACAGGCATGATTGCTGGGTTATAGAAAATGCACATGTTCTGCTGCAATAGATACTGCCAAACGGTTTTCCAAAGTGCTGGTACCAATTTACACTCCCACGGGCAGTGTATATAGGGTTCCTCCTTTTCCTCACCAAGCCTGGATGCTGCTAGTTGTCTTGGCTGTCCTGGCAGGTGTTTAATGATATGTCATTGGGATTTTTACTTGCATATGCCTGGTGACCGGGCTTAAGCAGGTGTTTGTTTGTTTATCGGTCAGTTGTTTGGGTGTCCTATTTTGTGAAGTTCCTGTTCAAATATTTTGCCAATTGTTCATTGCATTGTCCCTTTTCCTTCTTGGTTTTAGTAGGCAATATATTCTGTACATAGGACATTTGTGGGGTACATGTATATTACAAATATCTTTCTCCCGTCCTGGGGCATTATCTTTTCAGTCTCTAAATGTGTGTTTTGGTGAACACAGGTCCTTTCTTTTGATAAAGTCAGAATTATCAATGTTTTCCTCTAAGGTTAGTGTGTTTGTGTCCTGTTGCAGATACTTTGGTCTACCCCAAGATCATACAGGGACGCTTACACATTATTGTGTAGAAACCTTAACTTCTGCAATTAATTCTTGTGTAAGGTGTAAGTGAGGGGCCAAAGTCAATTGTTTCCACATGGATATTCAATTAGTGCAGCTCTGCTTATTTAATAGACCATCCTGATCCCAGAGCATGGAGGTGGCACGTCTGTTGTAAATGGGGGTGACCACATATATGCGAGTCTGCCTGTGGACCGTTCTCTTTGCTCCTTTGGCCTATTTGTCTATAATCATGCCCATACCACACTGTCTTTAATCATTGTAGCTTTATAGTTGGTCTTGCTATTTGGCTGTGAAGGTCCTAAAAAGTGTTCTTGTTTTCGGGTGGCTTGGCTTTCCTTGGATCTTAGATAACCTTATATAATTTACAAGCAGTGTGCCAATTTCCATTTTCAGGAAATTTAATTGAGATTGCACTGAATCCACAGATGGTTTTTGTTAGAATTCTCTCTTCGATTTACTTTCGTAATATTGTTTTCCGACGCATAACCATGATATATTTCTGATTTAGGTAGGTCTTCTTTAAATTCTCTCCGAAAAGTTATGCAGACTCCTGGGCAGGGGTCTTGGGAACCTTTGCTACATTCGTTCCCAGGCATTTGGTGTTTTCCGATGCTACAAGAAATTGCATTTAAAAGTTTTCTCTTTATGTTTTCCATGCTAGGATATAGAAATCCCATTGGATTTTGTAATTGACAGTACATCCAGCAATATCATGCTAAATTCACTTGTTATTTATAACGCTATATATATACATTCTTTTAAATTTCTGTGTCTGTGTGCATGTGTGTGTGCGTGCGCGCAGGCGTGTGTGTGTGTGTGTGTGTGTGAGAACAGTCTGTTGTGACTGTTTTATTTCTTGAAGAGCTGAGAAAACGCTCTCCAAAGACTCCAAGCTGACATGGGCCAGTATCCCATCGACTACATCTGGGAAATGCCCATTCTGAATCCAGTCACCGGCGGGATCATCAGATTGCTGTGACCTGGCTATTCAACCCCACTGCCCTTTACGTATCAGATGCATTGCTTTATGAAGCACAGCTCTTCTTTACCTTAACCAGACATGTAAATTCTTGGAAATCAGAAAGGTGAAAATCAGAAGATAGATGATGAAGAATTGATACTGATGGAATATCCCTCGATGTAAATGAGCTGAAATTACAAACCTTAAGGGGCATAATTTCTGAAGCAAGGAAATATCTGTAATATCTGTAACATTTGAAAAGCATTTGTAGATGGGGGAGGAAGAATTAACCTTGAAAATGAAATACTTTACCTCAACCGTACTCTCTTGGTGATTATGAAGTACAAATTGTCATACGAAATTTAACACGTGCACATATCAAACTTTTAGCAATAGTTATCAATCACTGGCATGATTGCTTGTGATTTAAATGTTGCTTTAAGCTTTTCTGAATTATCTAAATGCACTACCACGGGGCTTGCCAACCTTGACACTATTGACATTTTGGACCAGATAATCCTTGTAGGAGGCCGTCTTGTGCATTTGGCCGGGGGCGGGGGTGGGGATACGCAGCACCCCTAGCCTCGATCGGCTGGGTGCCAGTAGCGCCTCCCCTTTCACTCAAGAATGCCAAAGACAGCTGTCTCCAAACATTGCTAGACATCACCTGGGGGCAAAATGCCCCTCCAATGGGACGTCTAGAGAGAGAACCATTCCTCTACAGCAAGTGAGATCTGCACCCCCCAGCTTTATTGAGGCAGGATTGACAAACAAAATGGTGTATGTTTACGGTATACAATGTGATGTTTTGATATGTGTATACATTGTGAAATGGTTACCAAAATCAAGCTAATTAGCACATCCACCATCTCAGATAGCTACTTTTTTTTTGTGGTGAGAACACTTGAGATCTACGTTCTTAGCAAATTTCAAGTATAGGCTACAGCATTATTAACAGTAGTCACCATGTTGTCCATTAGGTCTTCAGTACTTATTCGTCCTGTAACTGAAGGTTTGTACCCTTTGATCACGATTTCCCCTTTTCCCCACCTCCCAGTACCTGGAAGCCACCATTCTCCTCTCCGTCACTGTGAGTTTGACTTTTTTTTTTTTTTTTTTTAAGATTCCACATATAAAAGACATCATGCAGTATTTGTCTTTCTGTGCTTGGCTTATTTAGATCAGCATAATGTTCTTGAGGTGCATCCGTGTTTTGGCGAACTGCAGGATTTCCTTCTTTGATAAGTATATAGAGAACTAATTATATGTAAAGATGGGTAGGTAGACAGATGTAAATATGAATCAGTTTATTCAGTATAAATATTCAGTATAAATTTCTTCTTTATTTGCACAACACAGCCATTTTCAATGGCACTGAAATTTATTTGAAATCATCTTTAAAAATCTGCATAAGTTTATTCTATGGACCTGCAGTATCCTACTGGAAATTTGGGTTCTTTCAAATTTTTCAAAATACATGACGATGTAAGGTCACCTTTGAGCATTATAACATTGTGGTTATATGTGAGTATTTGTTTACAATTAATGCCTAGAAGAGGAGTGGTAGCATCAAATGGATTTCACGATTATGACTTTTTCTATGTATTGTCAAATATCCATCTGGCCAGGTGCTGTGAATGTATAGCTCCATCCAGTAGTATAGGATAGAGCATGGTTTCTTACAACAGCTTGAATCCTAGTTAAACATTAAAAGGTCATTGCTTCCCAAAGTGCAAATAGCTGTATTTTTCTGAACATAAAAGGAATGTGATTTCATTGAAAACATCCACAAAATAGAATATAAGAGAACAAAACTCACTCTTCCAGAATTTTTTCCTCCGTGAGTACACACATACATATACAGTATCCCTAAACATGAGCCACAGGAAAGAGAAAGGAGAGGGCACTGAAGACACATCAATGGAGTCGAAGGGAGGGGGAGTTCCTGAGAAGAAAGTTGGAGATGTAAGAGGTCAGTCAAATCAATAAGAAAACACACACACACACACACACACACACACACACACAAATACACATTTACATATATGTACGTATGTATATTTTAAGAGGTGCAGGGACACCTCTCTAAAAATAAAGAAGTTTTATAAATATAAATATATATGGAGATTAGGAGCAAGATGGCGGACGAGAAACACCGCCAGACAGAGTGTCTCTGCAGAAAAGACAGCTTCTAGAAGATATTAGAAGAAAAGCAAGCAGACGACCATACATCGGACGGGGGTCGGACGGAGGGGCACCGGAGACTACGGGAGAC
>CAUYPO010119010.1:0-23080 GCA_963574435.1 Cheirogaleus major
GAAAAATCAAACAACCCTATCGAAAAGTGGGCAAAGGACATGAACAGAAATTTTTCAAAAGAAGATAGAATAATGGCCAACAAACATATGAAAAAATGCTCAACATCTCTAATCATCAGGGAAATGCAAATCAAAACTGCAATGAGATATCATTTATCTCCAGTAAGAATGGCCTTTATCAAAAAGTCTCCAAACAATAAATGTTGACGTGGATGCGGAGAGATAGGAACACTCCTACACTGCTGGTGGTACTGCAAACTAATTCAGCCTCTGTGGAAAGCAATATGGAGATACCTTAAAGCTATACAAGTTGATCTACCCTTTGATCCAGCAATACCATTAGTGGGCATATACCCAAAAGAACAAAAATCACTCTATGAAAAAGACACCTGCACTCGAATGTTTATAGCAGCACAGTTCACAATTGCAAAGATGTGGAAACAACCCAAGTGCCCATTAATACATGAGTGGATCAACAAAATGTGGTATATGTATATCCTGGATTACTATTTGGCTTTAAGAAACAATGGTGATATATCACCTCTTGTGTACTCCTGGATACAGGTAGAACCCATTCTACTAAGTGAAGTGTCTTAAGAATGGAAAAACAAGCACCACATGTACTCACTAGCAAATTGGTATTAACGGATCAACACCTAAGTGGACATATAGGAATAACGTTTTCGGGTGTTGGGAGGGGGGAGGAAGGGATGGGTATATGCAAACATAATGAGTGAGATGTCCAACGTGTGGGGGATGGTCATGCTTGAGGCTCTGCCTTGAGGGGGAGGGGGGCATGGGCAATATACATAACTGTAATATTTGTACCCCCATAATATGCTGAAAAAAATTATAAAAACAAAAAGATTAAGAAACACCTACCCTTATGGAAGTTACATGAAAAAAATAGAAAAAAGAATATAGATATCAGGCATTCACCTATACATCTCAAAGCTAAGAACTGTCTGTATTTTAGGCTTGTTTTCTCCCTTCATATGGGAAGCTGATACTACAAGGGGGAAAAATAGTATTGTACTCTGAAAAGTAAATAAAATCAAATAATAATCTGTTGTTATTTCAGTTCAAGAATAGAGAGCTTCTTACTCTGGGGAATAAAGCTAAAAAAAAAAAAAAGTATAGAGAGCTGACAGGAAAGATGGCCATAGCTTTAGTGCTGTAAGGCAATTTCCAACCTGCCTATATCTGGTACTTTGTATTAATAGAAGGGCATACACTAGGCTACATTTAAATTCAAGCCACAGGGTTCCAGAATAAAATAGTCACATGGATCACCGAGTTAAAACCCCATATTTTATGGTTGAGGAAACATGTAACAAAAAACTAGAGAAGATTTAGATCACACAGCAACTTAATTGGAGAGTTGGGATTACAACTCAGGTATTCTAAGCTCCCTGCTCATTGTTTTTCCCTCTATACCTTCAAGGAGCTTAATTTTGAAACCTAAACGGGGGGACATGTGAACTGATGTCAATCGATGTCTTCGTGTATGTGTGTGTGAGGAATGGATTGTAGTAAGGAAAGGACATTCAAATTCAATACTATCTGGATAAATCTATAATATATGTATTCTATTAATAAAACCATACCACATTGCCTATCATTAAATGAATTCATTTGACTCCCTTCAGAATTGCTTTTTTTATTTTTTTGAGATAGAGTCTCACTGTGTCACACAGGCTAGAGTGCAGTGGCGTCATAATAGCTCACTGCAACCTCATATTCCTGGGCTCAAACGATCCTCCTGCCTCAGCCTCCCGAGTCGTTGGGACTACAGGTGTGCACCACCATGCCCGGCTAATTTTTCTAATTTTTGTAGAGACAGAGTCTAGCTCTTGCTCAGGCTGGTCTTAAACTCCTGGACTCAAAAAAGTTTCCTGCTTTGGCATCCCAGAGTGCTAAGATTATAGGCATGAGTCACCACGCCTGGCCCAGATCTGCTTTTTATCTTCATAATCATCTGGAAAATATAGGTCAGAGACTCAAACTCACTAATCAGTCTTAACATCACACATAGATAACCAAGTAGCATGTTCCACAGAAAGTACACAATACCTTTTATGATATATTATTGCCAAAAATTCAACTTGAATCTAATTAATCCTCCTGATATGACTATCAGTTCACAGAAACTAAGGGGGACACTGAACATGTCAAAATGACATAATGAAGATAGAAAAATACAGAATATGGCAAATTCTATTGGACAAATGATCCAGGTTCTTCAACAAATAAAATGGAAGAAAAAACGAAAGAGGAAGAGTGATTGAAGATTAAAAAGATATTTAAGAGAAATATCAACCAAATTCAATGGATCAGACTTGTTTAGATGCTGATTTGAACAAACTTTTAAAAATAGTTATTAGAATTGTAGAAAATTTCATATTAAGAATTTTTTGTGATAGTAGTATTGTACTTATTTTTAACTCTGCTAAAATATATTCTTAAGTATTTATGACTAAAATGATATTATGTTTGGAATTTGCTTCAAAATTATACAGTGGTGGGTGGGGGGAGTTGGTGGGTGTGTAGAAGAAACAAAATTGGCCATGTACTGATATAATTCTTGAAGTTGGACTAAACATACACCAAATTCCAGTAAACTATTCTGTTTTTTCATGTTTAAAATTAATGTTTAAATATTTAAAATATATAGTCAGTATATATAAAATATATTTTGTATTATATGTACTATATGTACTATGTATAGTCAGCATCCATCCCACATAGAAGACAACCAAACAAAAACATCAGTAAATAAGAATAATGTCATGGGAACATTGGGACTGTGCAACCTAGAAATCAGTCACCTGTTCATAGCCTCAAGGCAGAGCAACGAGGGCTCTGGGTCCTTCTACACAAACCATAACACAGTAAATGTAACACAACAGATGTTTACAAGAAAGGACTTCTTCCTTGCCCAAGATGTTTAAGTCCTGATTCTGAGCTGGAGATCACTGGGGAGAAGGAGTCTCCAAGGCAAATGACATAAATTGATGACTGACAAGCTGCATCTAGTTTCTAGTCAGGTTTATTTCAGTCCTTGATATTTTTTAAAAAAATTCAACTAGATGCCAACATTCAAAATCTAGGAAAAATAAAAATCTTGATTTTTTTTTTGCTTTTCTTTAACAATAAGGATATGTCTTAATACAGTGGTCCCTCAGTGTCTGTGGGGGATTGATTCCAGGACCCCTCTCCCGCTGCAGATACCAAAATCCAGTGTGATGACTTCCCAATTAGAAAAACTGCACAAGTGCTTACTCTGTATGATGACTATTAAGAAGACACCAAGCTTAGTGCTTTACTAGGCTGGTTTTATAAAAGTTGCCTTAGAGTAGGAACAAGACATAGGGGCGAAAACCATCAGTGTGGCTATACTCGTGGGTATAAATGAATCAGTCTTTGTTTCAAGACTTCCTTCTCTTATCTCTCACAAATTCTGTGTGTGTGTGTGTGTGTGTGTGTGTGTGTGTGTGTGTGTGTGTGTGTTGGGGGTGTGATGGGAGTGGGCAGACCTGTATGGATTCTGCGGTGAGCTTTCAGGTGAGAGCTTTTGGTGTATACTTTGCTGCATCCTGCAAAGTCACATTGATGAATCCGTCTTCTCTTAAAGTCAAGCGACTCTTCTCCCTGCATTTTGGCCAGTGTTGTTGATCTGAGCAAAGAAATAGAGATAAATCCAGTGACTTTAAAAACAGTGACTTTAAAGTAGAGACCAAATAAATGGACTTAAATACATTGGTGCTACCTAATATCAGCTTTTAATTTATGTTATGTTACTAGATCCCCAAGAGAAGAGATAGTTGGAATAGTACAAACAATTCTCTCAACTAGGCCATTCTGCTCAGTAAGTACAGGTTCCTGAGATAGCATGAGAGGTGGTAATCTTTCTTTGGGTGGTTGTGTTCTCAAACAGTATGAATATTTCACTTCAATAAGTCTCATTCTTATACCTAAAGAAATGTATTTGTCATACAACATGGTTGCTAAACATAAGCCAACTACTTCCAATTAATTCCAACAATGGAATACAAGACTGTTTTAAACAGAGAGAAACAGTATACAACTATACTTTATGAGAAATTTGAAGATTTTTCAAGGGTAAAATAGATAATCTACAATTAGAACTCTAGCATAACATGCATGTACATGCACATGTGTGCACATAAATTCATATACCTTTAGGCATTTTACCATTATTTACCTATATTTTGTTGTCCTCAAATTATTAGTCTTGTGTCTGATAATTAGTTCCATCTCTATGTATTTGTGTGTGTGTGTGTGTGCAAACACATGTGAAGACCTGAAGTAAAGATAAAAGTACTCACTCTTGCTGTAGTCCCTGCAGACTCTGTAAGGCTGAGGATCCACTCTCAATTGTACTCTCCTCATTGTCACTTGGAATCTCCAGTGGAGACATGGAGGTAGGGTCAACTTTCACTAAAAGCAAAGAAAGGTAGCAGTGTGGGCCATAAATATATGTGCCTCTGTAATCATTATCAGGATTCACAGTTTGGTCCACATTGAGAAATGAAAGAAAGATAGAGAAATAAAGGAAGCAAAGATGGAAGAAGAGTATTTGTATGGAAGGAAGAGAATAACATTTTAATTATTAGCCTAGTAGGGAACAGAAATGCCTTGAAGAGAAGGGTGGTATGTAGCATTCTGCACCATTAGAATGTGAGTTTCTCTAGGATAGGGTCTAGTTATGATTCATCTGTCTATCTCCAGCTCCCAGAACTGGGTCTGCTGAAAAGTTAATTTCAATGTGTATTTGTTAAATAGAACTTTCTGCATAGTTCCCTGGCTGTCCTAAGATCAATTTCTAGGATTACTCCAGAAGTGATAACATCTCTCTTAGCCTTTGTGCCCCTAAATGGAAATAAGTTAATGAGATGAAGCATGTACCTAGCACCTAATAGGTGCTTGATAACGTGTCCCTCTCTATCCACCTATGTTGAGAGAAGCCTTCAAATGATATTTCTAATTCCTAACAAAACTCATTCAGTTGGTCAGCAGTCTCCAAGATCCAGTAAAAGCTTCAAAATTTCTATATAGAAAAAACTTAAGGGGGCCAATAAGGTGAGGGGAAGTATTTGGCTAGTGCAGTTTTCTCTATACTTTGTGTACCATTCACTAAAAATTTTTAATCATGCATTTTGATGTGTGCATGTGTATGATATAAGTGTACTGGTATCCTACAATTTTGTGTACATTATGAAAAAACAAACAAAAGTAGCATGTCACCTCACTACAGTTAGAATGGCTATTATCAAAAAGACAAAAGATAACACGTGTTGGCAAGGATGTGGAGAAAAGGGAACTCTTATTTATACACTGTTGGTGGGAATGTAAATTAGTACAACCATTATGAAAAACAGTATGAAGTTTCCTCAAAATATTAAATATAGAACTACCATATTATCCAGTAATCCTCTGCCTGGGTATATATCCAGAGGAAATAAAATCAGTATGTTAAAAAGATATCTGCATCCCTATGTTTATTGCAGTAATATTCACAACAGACAAGACATGGAATCAACCTAAGTATCCATCAAAAGATGGATGGACAGAGAATATATGGTATATATACATAATGGAAGACTCTTGAACAAGATCAATAATGAATAGTAAGATTGAATTAGTAATAAAAAAACTCCCTAAAAAAACAAAGCTCAGGACCAGCTGGACTCATAGCCAAATTCTAACAGATGTACAAAAAAAGAACCAGTACCAATTCTACTGAAACATTTCCAAAATATTGAGAAGGTGGGAATCCTCTCTGATTCATTCTACAAAGCCAGTATCACCCTGATACCAAAGGCAGAAAAGGACACAACAAAAAAGAAAACTAGAAACCAATATCTCTGATGAACATAAATACAGAAGCCCTCTACAAAAATATTAGAAAACCAAATCCAATAGCACATCAAAAAGGTAATGCATCCCAATCAAGTGAGTTTTATATCAGGGATGCAAGGATGGTTCAATATATGCAAGTCTTTAAATGTGATGCACCACATAAATAGAATTAAAAATAAAAACTGTACGAACATTTCAATAGATGCAGAAAAATCATTCAGCAAAATCCAGCATCCTTTCATGATAAAACCCTCAACAAACTAGGAACAGAAGGAACATAAGTCAGAATAATACAAGTTATATATGACAGACCCACAGCCAACATCATACTGAATGGGGAAAAGTTGAAAGCCTTCCCCCTAAGAACTGGAAGAAGACAAGGAGGCCCACTGTCATTACTTCTATTCAACATAGTACTGGAAGTCCTAGCCAGAGCAATCAGACAAGTGAAAGAAATAAAGGGCATCCAAATTGGAAAAAGGGAAATCAAATTACCTCTGTTTGCTAATGATATCTTACACCTAGGAAACCTTAAGAACTTCTCCAAAAGTCTCCTGTATTTGATCAACGAGTAAAGTAAATACTTTACTTTGATCAAGTAAACTCTCATGATATAAAATCAGAGTACACCAATCAGTAGTTTTTCCATACACCAATAATGACCAAGCTGAGAATCAAATCAAGAACCCAATACCATTTACAATAGCTGCAACAACAACAAAGATATTAATAAAAAGTTTCTGCATAGGGAAAGAAATAACCAACGTAGTAAAAAGACAACCTACAGAATGGGAGAAAATAATTGCAAACTATATAAGATGGAATATTATTCTGCCATGGAAAAGAACTAAATCCTGCCATTTGTGTCAAAATCTAGAGGACATTATACTAAGTGAAATAAGCCAGGTATAAGAAGACATGGGCTGGGTGTGGTAGCTAGCCTAAGCAAAAGCAAGACCCCATCTCCAAAAAAAAAAAAAAAAAGGCAATTACCACATTATCTCATTCGTATGTGGAATCTAAAAAAGTTGATCTCACAAAAGTAGAGAGTAGAATGGTGGTTACCAGAAGTTGGAGTGGTTGGGGGGATGGTGTATGAGGAAGTGTTGGTGAAAGGATGCATAATTACTATTAGGAAGAATAAATTTCAAGAGATCTATTATACAGCAACGTGACTATAGTTAATGATGATATATTTTATTTATAAAATGTGGAGAGTGGTGCTCTCACCATAAAAATAACTATGTGAGGAATTTATTTATTAATTAGAGAGATTTAACTATTCTACAATGTATATACACTTTAAAACATCATGTTGTACATGATAAAACATACAATGTTATCTTTCAATTTTTTAAAAAGGGTAAAAATATGTAAATTTTTATATTTCTTTCATTCCAACTGTTCTGTATGTTCCACCTAAGGTTTAGTAAGCACTCCACTTTGGAGACCACTGAGCTAATGTCTTAGCTTGAAACTACAATGAATGCTTTTAAAATTTATTCTGCTTGTTTAGAGTAGATCTGCTGGACTGATGGATATTATGGGGTATAGATTCAAAACTCCTTCAAACCATTCCCTTTTGCTACTACTACTTTGATCTCAGCAAACTCTCACACAGGGAATTTTATTTCCTTTTTTTGTTTATTCATGTTTGTTTGTTTGTTTGGCTCTCCCTTCCTATATGAGAATTGACATCATATCTCAAAAATAAGATCATTATGAACACTTACCATTACCAAAATTAGCCACTAGTCAATGATGGTATTTTTATTCAAAAAGCAACTGCAGAGTCTCAGCAACTTGATGCATAGTGTGTTGTTTTTTGGCCTACTACATTTAGTAGAGGGCATCAAATTTCAAAGGTAGAGACAATCTGTTTCCTAGTCATTTCCACCCACTTATCTTTCACGTTTAACTCATACTAAACATTATCATCTCCTCATTTGACATGAGTTTGGATGCTCTCACCATCCTGATCTCTCTTTTGATTATATTCCAGTTCCTCAATGTCCTTCCTATGGCATAACACCCAAAACTGATTGTAATACTACAGATGCAGTGAATCTAAATACTCAGAGACCATATAATTTTCTTTGATCATTCCTGTTTACAAACTAAAGTAGATATACCTCCAGGAATGGAAGTAGGTGTTTGGAAGATAGTGGTGGAAGAGAGACTTAATTTATAACTTTCTGAATTCTAAACTTATTTTTAAAATTAAATGAAAAGGAAGATTACAGCATATGAATTCTCTCCTGGATAAACTTTCAAGTTCATTTGCTCATCAAATTATTTGTTGTAGGACAACTGCTATCTAGCACCATGTTAGGTTCTCTGGAGAAGCACACATTAAAAAAATATTAATAAGATAGAATCTTATTCTTGAGGAATTTAGAATTCAGTTGGGTATAATGCCCATACACTTCTGATACAGGCAAGTTAAAAAGTAAAACAGAGGATGATAGACTCCAAATTAGGAAGAACACAGGGAAGATGGCAATATTTCAAAGAAGACCATTATTTTGTAGGAAAGAGAAAAGCAAAAATGTTGGGAGAAGCCGGAGGTAAGATTGGAAAAGTATGGTAGGGATAGAAATATTCTCAACTTTTCCACGAAAGCACTCCTAATGGCATAGAAAATAAACACTTTCATGTGGAAAGTCCTACAGTAAATGTTTTTAGTAAGCTTAAACCATTTTTGAAGTTTGTTTTACCTTAAAAAGTTATTCAAATTTTGCATTTTGCTCTACAACAATCATATTATAAATATTAAATTCTTTAAATTATTTACTATCAAATAATATAGAGGTTCAAGGGAGATAGATAATATTTCACTGAAGGATATACATACCCATTTGAGGAGCCTGGTCTAAGCAATAGAGAGTCATTGTAATTTCTTAAGCGTTAAAGAGACATGATAAAAACAATGTTTATGAAATATTAATCTTGAAGCAGTATGGAAGAATAATTGGACAAAGTTAAAAGAGACAAGATATGGGATGACCCAAAAAAGTAATAGATAGAGGAAGCTGAAGCCCAGGAAAGGGACAATATTTATGCTCACCTGATCCAGCATTTTTGCCATCTCCTCCAATGAGTGGGACTGTAATGGCTGCAGGGCCCCCTTCTGCAGGCAAAGTAGTATACGCCATGGGCAGAGACTGCACCACCACAGGGATAGTCTTCAGGCCACCCATCTTATTTGGCAGACTGAGTGAGGGGATAGTGTGAATCACATGTAAGATCTGCTGGCCACCAGTGCCCTGAGAGGAGGTCAGGATAGAGCCTGGAGTCAGAACGTTAGGGATGTTTGTTGAGGTGCTTGTATCAGATGTTGAAGTGGACACCACAAGGGTCTGGGGAGCAGACTGTGGCTTGGTAGGATGTACTGGAGCTTGCAGCAGGTTAGAAGGCTGGAGCGGAGACTTGGGCTTATGAAAGGAGAGGTCGACAGGCTCTACCTGGGGCAACCTAAAATCATTAGCCAGAAGTTCTTCTAGTGGCTCAATCTTGATGTCATTAAACAGTGCTGGGTTCTCCATGGGGTTGTCACTCAGGAATGATGGAGATGTCATATTATTTCT
Source organism: Cheirogaleus major (assembly GCA_963574435.1). NCBI lineage: Eukaryota > Metazoa > Chordata > Mammalia > Primates > Cheirogaleidae > Cheirogaleus > Cheirogaleus major. Next base: position 9,471 of record CAUYPO010119010.1, read on the forward strand.
GTCTGCTGTCTCATTGAGATCCCTGATTTGAACAGGGTCAGTGACCTAAAATAAATAATTAAACAAATGAGAGATGCAAAACAGTCAATGTTAGTACCCTGAAGAGACTTGCGAGCAATGAAAGAAAGGAATCTCTAGTCTCTTCTTGTGGAAAGAATACATGATGTTGGGAGAAATAAGGGGGAAAAGCTAGGGAAACTTTACTGAGCACCAGTAAGTACCAAGTACTGTATCACGTAGTTGATAAAAATCATTGCATTTAATCTTCACAATCATCCTGCAATATTAATTGAAGTCAACACTTTCTTAGTATCCACTATGAGCCCAGAGGCAGCACACACAAATAAGGTATAGTCAAGGAGTTCATACTAACATACTAACTACAATGATAGAATAATGTGAGTAGCTTACAAGTCATACCATAATGGGATATGTATTAGACATACAAGCAAGGTGTTTCAGAAAAAGAAAAGGGAATTGTTCATTTTGACAGGGAAGGCTATAAGGAGGAAGTGATATTTTAGATGAGTCTTAGAGAATTAATAGGAGTTCTCTAGGCAGATAAGAGGTAAGAAAGATATTCCTGTCTGCAGAAACATAACAGACAGTATACTTAGGGAATAATGATGCAGTACCAATAGTTGTATTATAAACAAAGTTGAACTGTGTAACTTTTAAATTGTGAGATATTTAAAAAATACTAATAAATGATCACTTTATATGTGATACATAAAATGATGTAAAGCACCAACCTAACTAAAAACTTTCTAAGAATTCCATGAATTAAAAGGTCAAGAATATTGTGAACTGTGTATGCCATTGTCAAACACCACTCTGGATCTTGAAGATAGCCTTGGAGATGGTGGTGCCACTTTAGCCAGTAAGCAAAACAAGCCTCCATTCTCTATCAGCATCATATTTGAGTTATGGGAGTTTTAAATTATGAGAGATGTTCAGGAATGCACCCTTTATATGAAATATAACCATCCTTTAGTTTTGTATATTTGGAAGATGAGAAAAGGTAGAATTCAAGGAAAGGCTGGGTGATAGAAGATAATTGTTTGGAGAAGAGTGACAAGGGCAGAACTATTTCCATGAGATTTGACTAGCTTCTCAATGAAGGTAGATTGAAAGGGGAATAAGACTGGATTCAAAAAAGACTAGAAAGAAGCATGTAGAAAAATCTTGGTGAGACGTTTGAAGAAATTTGAATATTGACTGAATATTGGATGATATTAAAGAATTATTGTTAAATTTAAGATGTGATAATATTATGGTTATGATTTAAAAAAATTTAAGTGAGAGATAATAAGGGCCTGAACTCAGAGTGTGGTGAGGAACAAGGAGACACAGCATCCTCCTGCCCTAACTTTGTTTGTAAAATCCTTAGAGCATGACTGGTGGGAATGAGTAAAGGCACCAAAAAAGCATCCATGCTTTATCTCCAGAATTTAGCCAAACTGGCATCTGCTTTTTCATATTCTATTCTGTGACACTTTTAGTTTCTTGATCTGCAAGCCCCCATCTCAACTCAGGCCTTGTTTGTGGTCCAAACAATGCTTGAATCTGCTCCTCTAGGACAGGATTTCTATGAATTGTCTCACCATTTCACATACTTCTAGCATAATTCATCCTCATGAGTAGATTTAACCCATTTAGAAAAGGGTGGTAATAGAATCCTGTTAACAGTTTGATGACGGGGTGAGGATGGGTGGATAGCAGAGGAGTAGAGAGAGGAAGTTGTCAAGAATGGCTCTGCTGAACATAAAAATCCCTTGTTGCCTGAAACCCCCAAATCAATTTAAGCTCTTAGTTTTCTTACATTTTCCACTTGTCTCTTCACCTGACTAGCTCCATTCCCAGATTATAAAAACATAATCCAAGGAATTTTCCAAGGAAAAGTAGGAATGGGATCTCTTTCCTTAGTTTCTCTAACATTGCTGTCAATAAAATTGAGAAATAGAGTTACAATAGAAAGCATAAGAAAAGATTTGGTGTAATATCATTTTCAATAAGAATATAGATTGTGAGTGCAGATGCATAAATAGATACAATCTGCCAATATATAATAAGGAAGGATCTGGCTAATTTTTTTTCTTCTTTTATTTCATTATATTATGGGGGTACAGATATTGTTAGGGTTACATCTATTGCCCCTGCCACACTTCCCCCCACTGCTGTGCTAGAGATTCAAGCATCTGAACCTCCTGGTGGTGCGCGTCACACCCATTATGTAAGTATACACTCTTCTCCTCCCACCCACCTGCCCACCACCCGATAAAAGTTTTTTTTTGACATTTTGGTTACATTGTATTTCTTTGCCTGTCCCTAAGAAGGGTTAGAGGTATTCCCTTCTCCCCCCCCCCCACAATGCTCACAATATCCCAAGGATGTGGGTCTCCCCCTCTCCCCAACTCCCTGGTGAGTAATACCACCATTTGAGCACCATAGTTTTAATCAGTCAGAACCAATTGGATGGTGAGTAGATGTGGAGCCAATTTTCCTGGTCTTGTGTTGCCTCACTTTGGATAACAGGCTTAACTTTAATCCAGGATAGCATAAACGGTGCTAATTCACTGTCATTTCTTAGAATTGAGTACTATTGATTTGTGAGCATAAACCAAATTTTAATTATCCATTCCTGAATTGACGGGCATTTGGGTTGTTTCCAAAGCCTTGCAATAGTGAATTGTGCTGCAATAAACATTCAGGTGCAGATGTCTTTATAATAGAATGACTTATGCTCTTTTGGGTAGATGCCCAACAATGCTATTATTGCAGGGTCGAATGGTATTTCTATTTCTATTTCGTAGATATTCTTAAACAGTTTTCAAAGTTATACCAACTTATATATTCTCACCAGAAGTATATGTAAGTCCTAGCTGCTTCACATATATGCTATCGTTTTAGCTATTCTCGTGGGTGTGTAGTGGCATCTCATTGTGATTTTATTTGCATTTCCCTGACAACTAATGAAGTTTAGCAAATCTGTATACATTTATTAGCTATTTTGATATAGCTTTTTGTAAAATGTCTATTCAGGCCATTTGTCCATTTTTCCGGTAGGTTGTCTGATTTTTTTGTCCTGATTTGCAGGAGTTCTCTATATATTCAGGATATTGGTCCTTCGCCAGATTTATTCATTGTGGATATCTTCCCCCACTCCATTAATTGTCTTTTTACTCCATTACTAGTGTTTTTGAAAGAGAAATTTACTAATTTTAATATTATCCAGTATTTCAAAAATGTTTTACTAGTTTTAAGTCCCGTTTAAGGAATCTTTTGCCACTCTAAGTTTCAAAGATATTCTCCCATGCTTTTCTTTAGGAACTTGCTTTTTTTCCCTCTTTCACAGTCAAATCTGCAATCCATCTGGAATTCATTTTCTGTATGGTGTGAAATAGTAGTCTAGACACATTCTTTTAAAATACAGAAATCAAATTGACCCAGCACTGTTTGTTGAAAGGAACAAACTTTTCCCACTGCCCTGCAGTGTGACTTTTGCCGTAAGTACATAGGTCTATTGATGGGCTCTTTATTCTTGGTCAATGTATTAGTTTTCTAGTACTGCCGTTGCAAGTTACCACACATTTATTGGCTTAAAACGACACTCATTTTTTATTTCACAGTTCTGTAAGTCAGACGTTGGTCCTATGAGGCTCTACTGGGTTCTCTGATAAAATCTAACAAGGCTGAGATCAAGGAGTTGGCAGGGCTGGGCTCTTCTTGGAAGCCCTGGGGATGGATCTGCTTCCATGGTCATTCAGGTCGTTATGTTAGCTGAATATAATTTCTTGTGGTTGCAGGACTAAAGTCCCAATTTCCTTGCTGGATGTCATCTAGGGTTCAGTTTTTGCTTCCAGCGGCTATGCATTCCCTCTTATAATTTCAACACGTCCCTCCTTCAGCCATAGCAAGTGGAGTTTCTCTCGTACTGAGAATCTCTCTCCTCCTGTGGCTGCATCTCTCTCGGATTGACTCTTCTGCTGTCCTCTCTTGCTTGTAAAGGCTCCTGTGACTGCATTGGATCCACCTGGATGACCTACAATTATCTCCTTATCTGAAGGTCAACATAATAGCAACCATAGTTACATCAACAAAGTTTCTTCACAGCAATATTGTGATTAGTTTTGATTAAATGATAATGAATAAGAATCTTAGTGAGATGAATCTTCACAACTGTGCCCACCACAGTGTGTCTATACTTGCACTATTACCACATTGTCTTAATTAATACTAAAGTTTTGTAATAGTTTTTGATATCTGGCAGTGTCAATTGTTCAGCTCTGTTGTTCTTTAAGACTGTCTTGGCTAACGTGCATAGAATTGGAATACCAGAAGAAAAGAGAGCTAATGAGACAGAAGCAATATTGTAAATAGACAATGGCCAATACTTTTCCAAAACTGATGAAAAGCACCAAAGGTAGATATTGCCAAATTGTCTTTCAAAACTTTTGCAACAAGTTACTGTTGAATTAACAGTAACTGAAAAAGCTATTTCCCGGCACTCATGACTACATGAGGGTCTACCAAATTAAAAAAGAAATGCTTATCTTTTCCAAAAACCAACTTTTTGTTTCATTTATCCTTTGTATTATCTTTTTTCCCCTCCAGCAATCCCACTCCTGCATATTTACCTAAAGGAAAAGAAGTCATTTTATCAAAAAGACACCTGCACTCAAATGTTTATTGCAGCACAATTCACAATTGAAAAGATGTGGAATCAACCCAAATGCCCATCAGTTCAGGAGTGGAGTAACAAAATGTGGTATACGTATACCATGGAGTACTACTCAGCCATAAAAAGGATGAATTAATGCCTTTTGCAGCAATTTGGGTGGAACTGGAGACCATTATCCTAAGTGAAGTATCTCAAGCCTAGGAAAACAAACACCACGTGCACTCACTAATAAATTGAAGCTAGCCGAGGGGCACAAATTTTCACAGAGGGAAGTAAAAGTCATTGGAAATCGAGCAGGAGGGAGGAGTGAGGAGGGAAGGGGCAAAAACCTACGTAATGGGTACAATGAACACTATTCGGGTGATGGGCACACCTATAGCCATGACTCAAGCATTACAAAAGTGATCCATGTAACAAAAACATTTGTACCCCCTTCATATTTTGAAATAAAATAAAAGCAATGCAAAATAAATACTAGTCTGATAGGTAAAGTATGCAAAATTTTGTCATTTTGATTCCACTTTTAAAATTAAGAATGCCATGAAGCATTTTTTCGTGTTTGCAGTTGATATTTATTTCTATTTGTGTCCTGTTGCAAATGGTTTAATTTTTTTTCTATTTGTTTATTGCCAGGCAGAGGGTTTACAATTTTGTAAAGTTAAAGTTATCGGTTTATTTTTATGACTTTCATGTTTTGTGTCATGCTTATAAAGGCTTTTTCCTTTTTTGACATAAAAAAGAAATCCTCATTTTTTTTCCCTGGAAATTTTATGTTTTTTTTTTTTTTTGTATTGTTTTGTTGAAATCTTTTATCTTAAATTTATTTGGGGGTAAAGGTTGAAGCCACTTTTGGGGGGAATCCTATAAAGATGCAAAAGGCTCCTTCACTGCCCTCAATTCTGACCTCTGACTTCTGACCTCTGGTCCTCTGAGAGTATAAATATTTAGTATTTGCTCTTTTGATAGCAAGTGTTACAGTTGAAGCTGATTTATGAACTTTGTAAGTAGAATAAAAGTTTGGATGCAGACACATAAAATCTTAGAAATCTCCAGTCTGTAGACTAGCTCTCTTGTTTAGCGGCTCCCATAAGGAAACTGGCAGGAAGCTGGGAGGCTTAGAAACCCTCACAACCTAGTCCTGCATTGGGTCAGGCACAGGGAACTTCCTTTTAACCTTTTCATTATTTATTCAAGGATAAAATCTTTGTTCAAATATGTTATACTAAAAGGCGCCAAATTCAGAGATTGATCCGTAGACAAGTTTGTATGAAAATGTCATGGGACTAGCCACCTGAAAGAAATCTTCCTCTGAGACTTCTTATCTCAATATTGACATAAAGACTCAAGCAAGTAGATATAATTTCATAAAACTTGCTTTTGTAAAAATATTCTTGTGAGCATCTATGGTAGCAGGATTAAGTGAAGACCTAGCTTATCCAAGAGGGTGAGATGCTGTGATAAACAACTAGCTTGTTGTGAATGCTCTTATTGTTTTTTCTGCAGTTTTCCTCTTCTGTGAAGCCTTACTAAAATATACTATTATCAAAGTTTTCTTGTGTGTGTCCCCGCTGTGCTTCATTTACTATGCAGTTTATGAGAGAATATAAACAGAGTCTCAGGGGTCTAAATTGTTATAAAATCCTTAAATTGAAAGGCATCCTTGGGACAATCAGTCTATTTAGTAATCTCTTTACAACATCCTTGAGTGAGTCATCAAAGCTCTTTTTTCAGGGACAGTAAACTCTCTGCTTTAGAAGGTAGTCAGTGATAGTGCTAGACCGTTTTTATTATATAGGAAATGTCTTTCTCATTTTGGCATAAATGGACTCAAATTCCCAGAATAATACTCATGATAGCAGAGGGACATGGGATCACATCATGGAAAGAATGTTTGCAAGAGTCTGGGGATGTTTCTTTTGTTGAAGAGTGTACTTAGGAGAAGCAGACAGCCATCTGCAAATATGTAAAGGACCATCCTATGTAAGGTGGATTAAGTCCAGTCTGTTGGATCCCAAAGATGGTTTTGGCTTACTAAAGCTGTTCTTAACAGAATCAGCTAAGGATAGAATGGCCGCTTTGGGACATAGTAAGATCCTGACCACAGCAGCGAGAAACCATTTAGCAGACCACTTGGTGTAGCTACAGTAGACGATAGTCACGCATTGGTCCAGTTCCAACAATAGATTATGTGACTCTATGAGATCTGCCTCCCTCTAACTTCCATCTGTGCCTGGCCCCTGGGGATTCTCCCTGCATGCTGGTCCCAGCTTGCATGCTGTATTAGTTTTCTCAGGCTGCTGATACAAAGGACCTCCAACTGGTTGGCTTAACAACAGAAATTTCTTGTGTCATAGTTCTGAAGGCAATAAGTCCAAAATCAAGTTGCTGGTAGTGTTGGTTCGTTTCGAGGTCTGTGAGTGGAGGATTTCTTCCAGGATTCTATCCTTGGCTTATAGATAGCTACCTTTACGTTCAGTGGCTTTCTGCCTCCAAATTTCCCCTTTCTATAAGGACACTATCATATTGGATTAGGGCTTACCCCAATGACTTCATTTTAACCTGATTAGCTCTGTAAGGACTTTATCTTCAAATAAGGTCATATTCTGAGGTCCTAGGGGTTAAAACTACATATGAATTTGGGTGGGTGGGGACACAATTCAAGTCATAACAGATGGATGAGGGAAAATTGGACTTAAAGGATAAAGAGATTGGTAGAGCTCATGAATCCTAGGAATTAGCCAGGCCAGTAAAAATTTTGCAAAATTTCTATTGTTGTATTTACTATTAGCAGCTTAGAATAAACATCTTATTGTCTTCACCGATTCTGTAGATCAGGAATTTGGACAAGTCATAGTTCAAATGATTTGTCTCTGCTCATAATCTGAGGCCAGCTGAGAAGTCTTGAGGGTTGGGAATAACTCAGGGGCTAGGGGCTGGACTCACCCAGAGGTGTCTTCACACACTTGTCTGGTGGTTGAAGTCATGTGTCAGTTGGAACGTCAGTAGAAGTGTCAATTAAAATACCTACACAGGGCCTCTTATTGCTGCCCAGGCTTCCTCAAAGTACGGCAACCTCCAAATAGCCAGGACTTCAGAACTTAGTGTCTCAGAAAACAAAACAGAAGAGGCGTTGTCTTTTCTAACCTAGCCTTGGAGGTCATAAAATGCCATTTGTGCTGCATTCTATCGGTTAAGAATGAATATAGGCCCTATGTTTCTCTTGACAAGAGAATTTCTGACTATGACAAAAAAAGAACACATATCTATTTAAAGAGAATGTAAATTATAGAACATATTGTGAAAGACTTCCTAAGAGAAAAACAAGCTTCTGCTTGTCTTGCTTTCAGGAAGCAATAAGAAGACAGACTTCGTGCAGAAAAAAGAGGCTCTCAAGGGACTTCCTCTGGCTTCCTAAGGCCACTTCATCTGCTGGTCATGTGTTCTTCCCACAACGTAGAATAATTTTTGCCTTTCAAGATAATCTCATACTCTTCAACAGCTACTGGGCTTTCAGGAATTACAAAAAACCAAACGGGTGGGGGAAAAAAGAATTCTAGTAAGTTTTTAACAGAAAAATATAAAATAAAGAAGAGCAAGTATAACCCAGGCTTTTTGTAGGGGGGAGGGCGGAGGTTTCATGACTTGTCCAAATGATTGCTCTAACTAATTTATTTATGTCATATAAACCCTGAACAGACTATGAATTTTAACTGGCTTGGATATAGTCACCAGATGGCCTTTACTTTCTATGTAATTCCAGCTCTCTGCGGACTCCATGGTTATTTTCTTATCTCTGCTTCACAACACATTATAACTTGTGTAGCCATTTGATCAAACAAGCTGGACTCCGTAGGGAGCAAATTATTTTCTATTCTTACCTTTCAAACCTACCTTTGGACTTACTCATCCTGCTCTGGGTGAAATATTTGGCAGGTATAATAGCTTTCTGGTTGCTTCAATCACCAGGAAGTCTCATTTTCGCTGATAAAAATTCCAATCAAGTATAATATTAAAATTTAGGATTCTTATCTAATTTATGATCTCCTGTCTGCCAGTCGAGGCCTAACCGGGAGAAGCATGCTCTGCTTCTTCATGATATCCTAATTCTGCGTCCTCTTCTATTCCTAGGTATGATTTCCTACTCCTCCAGAGAAGAAATGTTTTATTTGACTGATGTCGTTGTCTCCGGTGACAAAGTGGGAGCTTGGAAGACCTGCAATGTCACCGATGCTGCGTTCTATCGGAGAGAAGTGAGTCACGTGCACACCCAGAGTGAAGGTCAGGGAACACAGATTAGAAACAAAAGTGTCAAAGATGATAGGTACACAATCGTGGACTTTTTATATTGGGGATGCTTTTTTGTCCTGTGACTGCAGTTCCCTTTGGACAAGTAATGTTCCATACCTTTAGCCCTAAGCTTCTAAGAATACACCTCTCTATGGCAAACCTTTGGCTTCTCCAGTTGACCTCTCAGACCTTAAGCTGCCTCTTTGTCCCAGGATCCACACCTGGGTCCTAAGAGACAAATGCCTTTGTTCTCTGTCCTTGGAAGCTTAGTCTCATCTAACAGAGCCCTTTGCCCTTTGCTGTTCACTGTCAGGCTTCTCTAGTCCCAGCCTGGTGTCTCTAGACTTCTCATAGCAAAGGCAGGGGCCAGTCTCGGAGTCTTCAGTCTCCAGAGGTCGTAGGCCCAATTCTTTGAGAGGTTCACGGAAGCTCCTGGCACCAGGATGGAGGTGAGGGAAAGAACTTTCTCCTCCATTCCCCCCAGCCATCTCCTAGGCAACACTCGGAAGTCTTTCCAAAGGAATCTCTCTAGAGACTTCTTCGGCTTCAGCATTTATTGAGATGGAGGTCAGAGATTGGGCAATGTTGGTAGAATCAGTTTTGCAATCCTTAGGATGTATTGCTTCTGGGGTCTGGCATGTCAGTTCCGATTGTTCTCAGACTTTGGAGCCTCAGGTGAAACTCCAAGACAAAAGAGTCCTATTTTAATATCCAGCTACCCTTTGCCACTATTAACCAAGCAGAAATGCCACTTTCTCCATTGTGTTGTTTAATAAGTCCCGAAAATGATTGGTTAGGCTTGCCCAAGTTTAGAGGAAGGATGTTTTTCAAGAGTATTTCAAAACTAATGAGGTTGCATGGCATTTTAAAAGAAGTTTGTGAGAAAACCCTTTATGAAGGTCACAGGTCAGTGACATTTCAAGAGTCCCATGTTCTTTTTGTAATCCAAATCCTTGCCTTGTTTCTTAATTGACTCTTCACAGTGTGGCAAAGGACCATTCCAAAATGGAAAACTATGTGTGTCATTTCCCTGTAATGTTTCCTATATCTCCTTTAAAAGACAGGGCCCAACTTCTTTAGTTTGACATAGAAGACGCTTCAAGGTCTCTCACCAATACACTGGAGGATAAAGCAACCCAGCAGGGAGCAGTGGGAAGGATTTTCCTTCCCAAATCCTTCAGGCCAAATTTGGCTGATACCTGGAGGAAAAGAAACCAACATAAAATTGGATCGAGATGGAAGTTTTAAAAATTAGGCTAGGCTAGACATTAATTACTGAAAGTCACTCCCAACCTATGTCATCTGCTCAAGATGTTAACATGTAGGAAGGAGAAATTTTATAGATTATGGTTAAAAGGAGAGAAAAAAAGTTTTCATGTTTGTACTCTTCTAACTTTAGACCGCTTGATAAATTCGGTTAAAAGATGTAGCCATTGTTTAGCAGGGACAGGGCTTAGGGGAGTGGTGTGTTGGAGAGTGTGGAAGATCCTAGTTGATGCCAGGAAGATGCTTATGTGTATGATTTTGCTGGGAACTTGAAATTTAAATTCACATTGTAAATTATCTAGCCATACGCTTTTACTTTTTTTTTTTTTTTTTTTTGAGACAGAGTCTCACTCTGTTGCAGGGGCTAGAGGGCAGGCAGTGGCGCCATCGTAGCTCACAGCAACCTCAAACTCCTGGGCTCAAGTGATCCTCCTGCCTCAGCCTCCAGAGTAGCTGGAACTGCAGGCATGCACCACTGTGCCCGGCTAATTTTCCTGTTTTTTTAGTAGAGACGGGGTCTCGTTCTTGCTCAGTCTGGTCTCAGACTCCTTGAGCTCAAGCCATCCTTCCACCTTGGCCTCCCAGAGTACTAAGATTACAAGCGTGAGCCACCGCACCTGGCAAATCATATGCTTTTTTGAGTAGACATTCCAGATTCAGAAAAAAAAAAAAAAATCAGAGAAGTTATGTGATATTAAGTCCATCTTATGTGATTTTCCCTGTTGTTCACTAAGATCTACCACATTGGACTTTCTGTTTCTTAATGTACCAAGCTCTTTGTTGCCCTAAGAATGCTGTATATGTTCTGTTTAGAAGAATTTCTCCCCAAATCTTCACCTAGTTGGCCCCTATGAGTCCCTTAGGCCTCAAATTATATACCCTGTATTAGAGAGGTTATCTCTGATCCCTCAACATACATTGGGTACTTCCTTTTCCTAATCACAGATGTTCTCGTTTATTTTTCTGTCTTTTTGGGGCTCACTTGTAATTTGTAATTATATATGTATTTTTGTGTTATTTGTCTCATGTCTGATTCCTTCACTAAACAATATGCCTCATAAGGGTGAGACAATACTTGTTTCATTCATCACTATATAAGCAACATCTAGGGCAATGCCTGAAACATAGAGGGCATGCAGTGAGTCTTTTTTTGAACCAATGAATAAATCAAAGTGAGTGTTTGATTACACTAAAACATTCATGGTATTTCTCAAGCCTTTTTTTTTTTTTTTTAAATTAGGCTGGCATTGTAAGGCTACTAATATGGAGGGAGAGAATGAATAATTTAGAGAATGAATATCTAGGCAACTTCAATGTAGGTGACATGCAGTATAAATGAAGGGATGGAAGCATGGGCTTGAGGAAAGGGATTTAAAAAAATTCTCCAAGTAGCCCAAATGGATATGAGCTGGATACTAATTGTGGAAAACACTTCATTTCTTACGCTCCTTAATTTTTCATCTCTGAGCTGCTTTAAAGGAAACATATGAAATACCCCATTCTCACTTAGAAAGGCCGATGAGATCATGAGGATAGGGATTTTTCCATTGTGTTTGAAACAAATTATGTACAGTGGAATATACATAGCACTGAAATTATGGGAGACTTAAATCTATTCTTGGCAAGGATTTTGAATCAAATAAATATTGACTAAGAATGCTTTGTAAATAACAGCATAGTAACGCACTGTGGAATAAGAAATCGTATGTGAAAAAAAAAGCCAAATTTAAAAATCAGGGAGTAATTTATTATTTCAATATATAGCATGTCTTCATCATTGTCACCAAAACCTATAACGGAAACAGAAATATTCAGCATTCACAGAATGACATGCATCTTTGCTACTTAGGATCGCACCTAAACAGCATATATTTACACAAGGCAATTATTTTGTACATTTTGGGGAAGGAGATTAGGTAGAGAGGAGGGTTAGAATAAAGGTAGGTATTTAAGGTTGTAGGGAGGAAGATTTGTTTGTTTCTACCACAAGTTGAGCCAGTTCCCGGATGTCAAATCACAAGCCAGATTGCAGGGGAAATAGCTGTTGACCTTTAGTTCTTGTTCACTGCCAGTAGACAAAGAGAAAAGTTCAGCTTTCAAGTTGCTTTTGGTGGAGACATTGGGGGATGATCTTCTGCCCCAGCTCCTTCTGTGTAACATACAAAGCCTCAGCCGTCCTTAACAGACCTGTCCTGAAGTGCTGTTTCCTGGGAAAGCAAATATTAATAATACGGCTAATACCTAACTTTGAACTTTTATTCTGTGCCAAGTGCCATGAGCTAAGAGCTTATGTATGGATTATCTCATTGAGTCCTCATTAGAGGTTTATAATGTTGGTATTATTATCTCCATTTTATGGACAACGAAACTGAGGCTTAGACAAACTAAGTCTCTCGCCTAAGGTTATGTAACTATTAAGTGGCAGTGACCGTATCTGAACCCAGACAATTTGATTCTACACCCTGTACCACCTCTCTTAGTGGCCACCCATCAGGGACGGAGGGATGGAGTCCAAGCTTAATGAATACGAGGGATGGCAAATGTTCAGTGTATACAATGGAAGGCAAATGTTAAGTGCTCCGTGACTGGCACTGGACTTATTCAAGTGACAGTGGAGCTGCCAAAGGTCAGAATTGTTTGGAGGTGCATAAAAATTCTACGCTGCTCATTCTTCGTGTGCAAAGTACTCACTGAGCATCCTATTCCCCACTTGCCCCCAAATCTGATGATCAGGCTTGGGGACTGGCACTGGAAGACTACCACTAAGGCAGCTTTGTGGCATGTTGCTCAGGCGTCTGAAAGTGCAGCAACTAGCAGGCAACCTATTATTTTCCCTCTTTCTCCAGCTTTCATGGGGTAAAAGAGGGGATACGAGCTCTCAGAAAAATAGAGGGTATGATGGGGTTACTCTTTCACCATCATCTCTCTGCGACCCTGTACTAGACTCACATCCTCCGAGAATTACCCCTGAAGAACCCCTTCAAGTTTTTTTTTTTTTTCTGAATTATTACTATGGAAGTCTTTGCCTATATGGGTACTTCTATGCCAAAAGTCTTTCAGTTGGGTTTTTTTTTTTTTTTTTTTTTTTAAGACAGAGTCTCACTCTGTTGCCCGGGCTAGAGTGCCGTGGCGTCAGCCTCGCTCACAGCAACCTCACACTCCTGGGCTCAAGCAATCCTCCTGCCTCAGCCTCCCGAGTAGCTGGGACTACAGGCACGCGCCACCATGCCCGGCTCATTTTTTCTATATATTTTTAGTTGGCCAATTAATTTCTTTCTATTTATAGTAGAGATGGGGTCTCACTCTTGCTCAGGCTGGTTTCGAACTCCTGAGCTCAAACGATCCGCCCACCTCGGCCTCCCAGAGAGCTAGGATT
>CAUYPO010119012.1:0-37654 GCA_963574435.1 Cheirogaleus major
GAAACACCATTCGACCCTGCAATATCATTATTGGGCATCTACCCAAAGAGCATAAGTCATTACATTATAAAAACATCTGCACCCGAATATTTATTGCAGCACAATTCACTATTGCAAGGTCTTGGAAACAACCCAAGTGCCCGTCAATTCAGGAATGGATAATTATACTTTGGTATATGCTCACAATGGAATATGACTCAAGTCTAAGAAACGACAGTGAATTAGCACCGTTTATGCTATCCTGGATTAAGCTTAAGCCCGTTTTCCAAAATGAGGCAACACAAGACCAGGAAAATGGGCTCCACATCTACTTACCATCAAATTGGTTCTGACTGATTAAAACTATGGTGCTCAAATGGTGGTAGTACTCACCAGGGAGTCAGCGGGGGAGACCCACATCCTTGGGATATGGTGAGCATTGTGTGGGGGAAGGGAATACCTCTAACCCTTCTTAGGGAGAGGAAAAGAAATACAATGTAACCAAAATGTCAAAAAAAACCCAAAAAACACAAAACTGTTCTCGGGTGGTGAGCAGGTGGGGGGAGGGGAAGAGTATATACTTACATAATGGGTGTGACAGGCACCTCCAGGGGGTTGACATGCTTGAAGCTCTAGCACGGGGTGGGGGGGGTTGGCAGGGGCAATATATGTAACCCTAACAAAATCTGTACCCCCATAATATAATGAAAAAAATATATATTTTATTGTTAGACATTAAAGTTGTTCCTGAGGAGATGTAAAAAAAAATAATAAAAAAAACAACCAGGATATATGGTAGATTTTAATAAAAATGACATCAATTATTATATTAAATATAAATGGTATTAAATACCCTCAAAAATGGTGATTATTTTTCTGGATAAAAAGAAAGAAATAATTATATGATGATTGTAATAAGTGCTATTTGAACAATTTAAATATAAAGATAAGTGAAAATTAACATAATAGGAAAGATACACATACAAAATATTAGTATTGAACCAAGTAGATTTGGAAGAAGGAATATTACCAAGGTGAAAATTTGCATTACACAATAATAAAGAAATAAATTCACTAATAATTATATAATAACTCTAAATGTCTATGTACCTAACAATTGCACTTAAAAGTACACAAAGAAAAACTATTATAATGTACAGGGAAAAATATGCAAACCCTCAATTACAGCTGGATATGTCAACATTAATCTTTCAGAATTCATAAAACAGAGAAAGAGAAAAATCACTGAGGACATAGGTGATTGAACAATACTATCAAACATTTTGATCTAATTGACATTTATAGAATAATCCACCCCCAAACAACAGAAAACATTCTTTCCAAGTGCATACAGATTATTCATTTAGATGGACCATAGAAATTAAAATCATGTAAAATACTTTCTCTGAGAACAATGGAAATATTAGAAGCTAACACCAAAGCAGATATATGGAAAATTATCAAATATTTAGAAATTAAACAATACACTTTTATATAACCTGTGAGTCATAGAGAAAACAAAACGAAAAACAGAAAATATTTTAAATTCAGTGAAATCGAAAATAAAATATATAAAAAACTGTGGCACATACTCAAAGCAGTGCCAAAAGGGAAATGTAGCATATATACTATATTAGAAAACAAGAAAGATCTCAATCAATGATCTAATATTTTATCTTATGAAAGTAGAAATGAACTGCAAACTAAATGCAAAGCAAGCATAAGGAAAAAATAACAAAGATAAGCAAAAGAATCAATGTAATAGAAAGTAATAAAATAAATGCAGCTAATCAATGAAAGAAAAGTAGGTTCTGATAGGAGCAATAATGTTTATATATTTGTAGCCAAACTGGAAAAAAGAGAAGCTAAACAAACATTATCAGGTATGAAAGTATGATATCACTACTGATATTAAAATTGTACTAAGGAAAAATTGTAAAGAATTACACTTTAAGAAATCTGACAGTGTTGATAAAATGGATAAATTACTAGAAAAGCACAAATGACCAAAGCCTATTCAAGAAAAAGTAGATAATGTGAAGAGCTCTTTATCAATTAAATAAACTAAATTTGCAGCTAAAAATCATTTCAAGAAACAAAATACTAGGACTGGTGGCTTCACTATGATGTTTTTCACACAGTTATAGAAAAATTAGTAAAAATTATATGTAAACTCTTCTCAAAAATAAGAGATAAACAATTTTCAACTTGTTTTATAAGACAAGCAAAATTAGAGAGGCATATAACTAAAAAAGAAAACTATAGAAAAACACCCCTTATGAAATAGCCATAAAATTTCTCAACAAAATATTGGCAAATAGAATCCAACATTGTTCAAAATTGATAATATATGATAAACAAGTACTTTGGGAATGCAAAGTTGTTGCCAAAGTAAAAAAAAAAAAAAATCCATCAATGTAGTTCACCATAACAACAGCTAAAGAAAGAAAAAAAACATCTTAAGAGATGAAAAAAATTCTCTATTAAGACTCAGTTAAACATTAGAGAGAAACATATACTTCTGACCACAATGACTATCAAGTTCAAAAAAGTGTCAGAATTCTAGAAGTCTGTTCCTGAAATTATTTTATAAGGATGACTATTTCCATGGTTATAGGTAGACCACGCCCGTCATGTTGTACAACTGAGCAGCACCACTCACATGATAGTCTGTGATTGGTGCTTATGGAGTTGAACAGCCACAAGTGATGGCCCAGGGAATGGCATGGGAAAAGTGAGAATTTGCTCCAAGAGATAAGGTTAATAAAACCTCCTGACCGTCATATAGGGATGATGAAGAATATATTCAATTATATCCTAGAAAGACATTTTTTGAAATAAAGATTGTGTCTTCTAATTGAAAGGTACCTTAAGATCCTTAAGAAAGGAATATGCTGATAATATCTTTTAATTTTAGGAATAGAGAGCTATATAGTCATGCAGATGGAAAAATGGAATGATGTACAATAAGGAACAATCAGTTGACTTGGACATCTACATAGTAATATTTAATGCCAGAAGAAAATTCTGCAGATTTCTGAAATACAAAAACTGTATCTTATCCATATGCAAAGGAATTTCAAGTTTAGTCAAAAGAAAACTATTCTAGGTGTTTATGGAAAAGAACCTAAATTATGTAAAATAATTTAAAGGGGTTAATTCTGAGCCAAGTATGTACGAACATGGTGCAGAGAGCCATGCCCAAGACACCTTGAGCAAGTTGGGTTACAGTTTGGTTTTATACATTTTAGGGAGATAGATATTATACATAAAGTCATAAATCAATACATGGAAGGTGTACATTGGTTTGTCCCAAAAAGCCAGAACATCTCGAGGGGGGCATTATGAGTTATAAGTGGGTTTAAAGATTCTTTGATGTGTGATTTGTTAAATGAAGTTTTGCCTAAAGGCTTGGAATGTTTTAAGTTAAGATAAGGAAGTCGGTTAATCAGAAACAAGCCACCAGACTGATATCAGACATATACCCAGACTCAAGTGATGTTAAGTAAATTGATGACCTATATAAGCTTTGTCTTATAAAGCCTTAGGCCTGTTAATGAGTTACAAAGGATATCTCGAAGAAGGGAGGTGGCATGACGAGGCATGTGTGATCTCCCTTCTCATGGCCAGCAACTCAGCTTTAGGATACTTCTGGGGTCCCCTTGGCCAAGAGGGAGTCCATTCAGTCAGCTGGGGGGCTCCTTGAAGAAATGCCAGATTCCAGGGCTGGTGAAGGAAAAGTTCAAGATGAGCCTGGATGATCTCATGCCAGAAAGTAAGGCAGTGCTCAAAGAATCCAGGGGTTTGGGCAAAAAGACACTAAAGCCATCTTGAAAGAACTTCCACTGGGAAACTCTGGGCAATAAAATAAGTAATAAGAGTAGTAGATTATAAACTGTTGAATAAAATAAAATCAGTGAGCCCACAGGGATGTAATCAGCTTTGAAAAATGACCCCCTCTCTAAGTTATTTTTTGTTCCCTCGGACTTTACCAGTCAAGCTTAAAAACCAGACTTAACTAGCCTCTTCTCAGGACTCACTGTCCATCACCAACAGCTGATTCTTGAATCAGACCACCTGAAGACCCTATGACTTCAAACATCACACAACCTGACCTGCATTCTGCAGCCCACTATGAAAGCCCTTGCCCTTAAGTCGGGCAGGGAGACGGATTTGAGGCTATTTCTTCCGGCAGACGTCTTTCGCATTAAAATTCCCTTCTTCCTTGGTCAACCTCATCTCAATTATTGGCTTTTTGTGTGGTGAGTGACAAGACCTAGGCTGAACCCCTTTCTGGATTTGGTAACACTGATATAAAAAATAAATGAATAAAGAAATTAATGGAGGAAAAGCAAAACACTCTTCTTTATAATAGAATGCCAACACATAAATATAAGAAAAATAGTGGAATTTCAAATTTGTCAATTGATGCTAAAATTTGTGGCTGGAAATTTAATGAGAATAAGATATTTACCTTATATCAAAGCATCTTCCCACATATTGTGAGTATGGAGACATCACTGTAACTAAGTGGTCAAAGCTAACATAGCCAATATTGGGATGAGATGTCATGTGCCTCCCAGTGTAATGCATTGTGAAGGATAGCACATCTCTTCAGAACTACTCATGCCCCAATTTGAATCTAATTATGAGGAATACTCAGACAATTCTAAACAGAAATATTCTTCCAAAAAGAAAAAAAACCACTACATTATTTAAAACAGTTAAGGTCAAGGAACAAAACAAAGCTAAGTAATTGTTCCAGATGTAGAAAAGACTAATGACTATTAAATCCAAAGGTCATGATTGGATCCTGGACCAGGAAAATAAAAATCAATCTATAAACATTATTGTGATAATCAAAATTCTCTGTTCTCAATATTCTATCTGACACCTGGAAGAACAGGAGTATCTCTTTCTCAGCATAAGAGGAGGATGAAGACTAACAGGGTTTTTTCTTAATAAAACATAAACAATACTACAGAAAGTGGATGCGTTAATGTGAAAAGAACAAGAATTTGGGAGGTAAGTTGCCTAATTTCAAATCTTTCAACTTTAAATTTTAGCAGTATTATCTGAAGAATCAATAAGCTTTCCTTGCTTCCTCCCTCCCTCCCTATCATCTTTCCTTCCTTGCTTCCTTCTTTCCTCCCTTGCTTCCTTTCATAAACATTTATTATACTCCTACAGTATCGTAGGCACCGGGCATACAAAATCTTGAATCTTTGTTAGTTCCTCATCTATAAAACTGCATTAAATAAATATGTCTTCATGTTTTACAGAGATAAAATTAGAGGGGAAAATATGTATGTTCTGATAATTATGGTCCCTGTATTTAGGGACTTATCAGTCAATGACATGGCCATGATTATTCAACAAATGTTAATTCTCTCCCTAGGCCCTCCAATGCAGTATATTATGTGGAGTTTACTTGATAAGTAAAATTCTCTAGGCAATTATTCTTTGCACTGTGTCATTCATAGGTCAAACAGTCTTTACAACAGCCTAGAAATATCAAAGCTTTGAAACAAGTGACCCTATTCCAGTTTAAACTTTAAAATCCAAATTGTTTAAAGGCACAAGTATCATCTTCCGCAAATAACAGAGCTCCAAATGCTTGACCAACAAACAACTCTACTATTTTGTTCCTATTTATTTTTATGCATTCACTATATACTGTGGTGTCAGTCATCCTAGGTTTGGCAATGATTCTCAGAAAGATTTCAATATCTTAAATTTGCAGAACATAGATATTTAAAGGCATCTAGCTACCCATCCTAAAACATAGGTAACCAAGCACGACTAACATAACACTTTCATTAAACTTGCTGCCAGCAAATCTTTCCCCACCAAAAATTTCCTTACTATTCTCTACATAATGGATTTTAGTCCCCATATGAAATCAGAAATATTTCATACTAATGTTTTCCAGAAGCCAGTCAAAAACAATCTGAAAGAAATGCCTAAATAGATTTGGCTATGAAATCTAGGCTTATTCCAGACATGAGAGCCTGGACTTAAAATGAGACTGATCAATATGCTTATTAGACCAAAAAGAAAAAAATCAACTGATTATTTGCAGTTTGGATTCTTACATATTGTCCTCCATAGAAACCAATTCTTTATGTGTGGGGAAAAAATGAGTTTAAAAAGATCACTCTCAAGATTTGCTTCCTTCAAATGTTGTTTCCCTCAAATATGTCACCCTATTTTCTTTGTACTCAGGTAGTCATTATTAACCAAATTCTTACGTGGAATGTAAGTCTGATAATCGGAGTTTTCTTAACTTCATATTCGTGTTTGTGTTAGATTCCTAGGGCTGCCATAATAAAGTACTATAAAATGAGTGGCTTAAAATAATGGAAATTTACTCTCCTACCGTTTGGAGGCTAGAAATCTGAAATCAAGGTGTAAGAAATACAGTATTTCTTATGAGAGTCTAAGCAAAATCCTTCTTTTACTCTCCCTAGTTTCTGGTAATAGCAGCAATTCTTGCCATTCTTTGGCTTGCAGGGGTGTAGCTCCAATATCTTCGTCTGCCTTCACACAGTATTCTACCTATGTGTCTGTCTCTGTTTTCCTTATTTTCTCTTGTTCAATATGAGGGCAGCAGTCACATTGCATCGGGGCCCACCCTAATCGAGTATAGCCTCATCTTAACAGGATTATATGTGCAAAGACCCTATTTCTAAATAAGGTCACATTTACAGGTGCCAGGGCTTACAAATTCAACACATCTTTCTGGTGGGTACAATTCAACCCACAGCAATATTGTCAACCCAATTTTTTTAAAATGAAAGCCTAATGCTGAAAATCAGGAAATTGCAATGGATTAAGTCTCCAGGAAAGACAAGGTGCAACTCCAAAATTTTGTGCAAATAGCATTTCATTACGTACTTCTAACTGCTTTCCAATGTATTTTAAAATATACGTATGATATTTGATCATGTGCCATCCATATGACCACTCTTGGCTTAGCCAAAGCTGTTCAGTTTACTATTTTGGTTCACTATATTCGCTTTACTATTTACTGGAGATCTCAGAACTACAAAGCCGTTCCCTAGGTCTCTGTTCAAAAGGGAGCTCGTGGTAGCTGCTTCCTGGTTTTGTTGGCACTGATTCCACTTCACTTAGGAAGTATTCCTCTTTTTTCTTTTTCTCGGGAGTTTGAATGTAAGAATTTTACTCTGATGAAAATTCCCTTTGAGATGTGATAAACTAGAAATATTTCTAGGGCTATGTTACAACATGAGCCTGTACTGGAGTTGTTTTTCTCTAGCTCCCATTAACCAGTGTGTAAGTAATAGGGAAGATACTAAAATCTTCTCTCAAAGACTTGCTTCCGTTTTGTGAGATAATAATTAATGTCTTTTAATCTATCATTCCTTTATCAAGTGTTGCTCTTGCTTATTTTCCTAATTTAATTTTCTTGGTAACAGTCAGTTATTGGAAAACTCTTATTAAAATATGTACAAGTATCTCATCAAAGTACTGATAATTCACATGATGGTCTTAGGATGTTTTAGTGAGCTTCATTTTTTAATACTACTTTTCAATATTTCTTCTATTTAGCATGAAAATGTTAAGTGTTTAAATGCTGCTTAGACTTGTTACTCTATCCGGTGCGGGTATGCACAAATCATCATATATATGCACAATAATAGGCATGTCTGAATTTTTAGGAGAGACATTAGAAGACATAATTTTATTTTAGCAGAGCACAAAAACAAAAGATTAAGGTGGATTTATTAATAGCTCAGAGTGTTCAGGAAAGATCTGATCAGAAATCTTTAGACTGAGAAAAATGTTCTCACTTATTATTAGACTAGACTACACAATGAGAATTTTCTTTGCACGCTAACCTTACACAATTTTTAATACACTGTATATAACAGAACTATCAGTAAATTGTACTGTGGAGAGTTGAAATTTGAATAACCTGAAAGGATTTTATGAACTCACCTAATCCAAACACTAGTTTGTGTTTTGTTGTGTCCTAGCTTTTCATAATAAAGATGAAACCTAGAATAGAGCCATGCCACAGAGCAAGTTAGTGAAGAGACAAGAATGGAAATCAGGTATTTTGATGCCCATTTTAGGCACTTCTGGACTGTCATCCTCTTTGAATTGTATAATGTCATAAATAATACTATTTGTCTATGCCTTCTGCATCTGCTTAGATGTCTCTCTGGTAACATTTTGCCAAGCAGAATATTTCAATGCATTTTGGTTTTTCACTTTGAAATGTACTCATAAATTGCTGGCTTATTTTTTTCTTTTTTTGGAATGTGAGGTTTTATTATGTGCTAGCTAATCTCCAAAGAATGTATCTTTGATGGCAAAAGAGTAAATTCCATTATTCTACAAATGATGATTCTTTTGGTTTGAATTATACTCATGAAAACTTTCCTTCACAGCCATGCCTTGAATTAAAAACATTGTTCTTATTGAGACACAAATTAAAAACATAATAAAAATATTAAAGGAACTAACTCCATGCTGGATAATTGCTTATTTGTGCCATAAATTACCTTTCTGGATTTACTTGTTTTGCAGGTGCAGAGAAAAGAAAATATCCATATAAATAAATTTTCAGATGAAGGAGATCTATCTCCTAAGTATTTGTTTCAATTTTTACACTTAACAAGACCAGTATTAACAGTATTAGGATTTTTTTTATTTCAGAATATTATGGGGATACAAATATTTTGGTTACATGTTATGACTTTGCCACACCCAAGCCATGATTTAAGGCTTGCTTTTTCCCCAGGCAATGCTCACTGCATCCATTAGTTGTGAGTTTACCCATCTCCAATCCCCCACCCCCAATGAATATTACTACTGCTTGGGCACCTTAGTGTTCATCAGTTAGCGCCAATTTGATGGCGAATACAAGGGGTGCTGGGATGCTTAGTCTTCCATTCTTGTGATACCTCACTTCAGAGGATGGGCTCAAGGTCTATCCAGGAAAATATAAGAGGTACTAGATCACCATTGTTTTTTGTAATTGAGTAGTATTTCATTGTATACATATACCACATTTTATTAATCCACTCATGAATTGACAGGCACTTGGTTTTTTTCCACATTCTTGCAATAGTGAATTGTGCTGCCATACACATTCAAGTGCAGATGTCTTTATTATAGAATGTCTTTTGTTCCTTTGGGTAGATGCCTACAGTGCTAATGCTGTATCAAATGGTATCTCCAAATTCATTTCCACAGAGGTTGTACTACTTTGCATTCCCAGCAGCATCCTCACCAGCATTTGTTGTTTTGGGATTTTTTGATAGAGGCCTATCCCACTGGGGTTAGGTGATATCTCATTGTGTTTTTGATTTGCATTTCCCTAATGCTTAGAGATGTTGAGCATTTTTTTATATTGTTTGCTGGTCATTATTTTATCGTCTTTGAAAGCTTCTGTTCATGTTCTTTGTCCATTTATTGATGAGGTTGTTTGAATTTTTCTTGTTGATTTTTTTGAGTTCCATCTAGATTCTTGTTATCAGCCCTTTATTGGATGTGTCAAAGGCAAATATTTTCTCCTATTTTGTAGACTGTCTATTACACTAATGATAGTTTCTTTGACTATGCAAAATCTTTTTAATTTGATCAGGTCCCATTTATTTATTTTTCTTGCTGCGGTGATTGCTTTGGGAGTCTTCTTCATAAATTCTTTGCATAGGCCGATGCCTGAAGAGTCTTCCCTACATTTTCTTCTAGGATTCTTAAGGTTTCATGCCTTAGGTTTAAGTCTTTTACCCATCGTGAATTGATTTTTGTAAGAGGTGAGAGGTGGGGATCCGGTTTCAATCTTCTGCAAGTAGTTATCCAGTTTTTCCAGCACCATTTATTGAAAAGAGATTCTTTTCCCCAGTGTATATTTTTGTCTGTTTTGTCAAAGATTAGATGACAATATGCAGATGGTTTAATCTCTGGAGTCTCAGCCCTATTCCAAAGGTCTATATCTCTGTTCTTGTGCTAGTACTATGCTGTTTCAGATACTATACTGCTTGAAGTCTGGTAGACTGATACCTCCCAGTTTGTTCTTTTTGCTTAAGATTGCTTTGGCTATACAAGATCTTCTCTGGGTCCATACAAAGTGTAGAACTATTTTTTCTAGATCTGTAAAGAATGATGATGGTACTTTGATAGGGATTGAATTAATTCTGTAGATCACTTTGGGTAGTATAGATATTTTACCAGTGTTGATTCTACCAATCCATGAGGAAGATAGATTTTTCCATCTGTTTAGATCTTCTATAATTTCCTTTCTTAGTGTTTCATACTTCTCCCTGTATATGTCTCTCACCTCTTTTATTAAATATATTCCTAGATATTTAATTTTCTGTGATGCTATTGTAAAAAGTGCTGCGTTTTTTATTTGAGTTTCAGCTAGACTGTTATTGGCGTACATGAATGTCTCTGATTTGTGTGTATTGATTTTGTATACTGAGACTTTACTGAATTCATTTATCAATTCCAGGAATCTCTTGGTTGAATCCTTGGGGTTTTCTAGATATAATATCATATCATCAGCAAAGAGTGAGAGTTTGATCTATTCTGCCCACATTTGGACAGCTTACTTCCCTTCTATTGTCTAATTAGTCTAGCAAAGACTTTCAGCACTATGTTGAATAGAAGTGGAGATACTGGGCAACATTGTCTGGTAAAAGTTGTACGTGGGAATGGTTTCAGTTTTTCCCCATTCAGCATGAAATATTGGCTGTGGGTTTATCATATAAGGCCTTAATAATGTTAAGGTAATTCCCATCTCTGCCTATTTTGTTAATAGTTTTTATCATGAAGGTGTGTTGGACTTTGTCAAATGCTTTTTCTGCATCTATTGAGAGAATTGTATGTTCTTGCTTTTATTTATGAGGTGTATTGCATTTATAGATTTGCATATGTGGAACCAGCCTTGCATCTCTGGGTTAAAACCCACCTGGCCATGATGATTATTTTTTTGATATGCTGTTGGATTTGATTGGCTAAAATTTTGTTGAGGATTTTTGCAGGTATATTAATGACGGATATTCGTCTGTAGTTTTCTTTTTTTGTTGTGTCCTTTCCTGGCTTTGGTATCAAGGTGATATTAGCTTCATAGAATGAGTTGAGGAGGATATCTTTATCACTGTTGTGGAATAATTTCTGTAGTATAGGTATAAGTTCTTCTTTGTATGTTTGGTAAAACTTGGAAGTGAACCCATCTGGTTCAGGAGTTTTCCTTTTTGGAAGGTTTTTAATTGCTGCTCCAATTTCTGTGCTTGATATTGGTCTGTTCAGGAATTCTTTTTCCTCCTGGCTGAACTTAGGGAGGTTGTATGTTTTGAGAAATGTGTCCATTTCTTCCATACTTTGTAGTTTTGGGGCATATAGATTTTTATAGTATTCAAAGATAATGTTTTATATCTCTGTGGTGTATGTTTTGACCTCTCCTTTTTTCATTTCTAATTAAGTTTATTAGAGTCCTTTCCTTTCTAGTTCTTGTCACTCTAGAAGAGGGCTGTCAATTTTGTTTGTCTTTTCTAAAAACCAGCTTTTGGTTTTGTTGATCTTCTGTATAGTCTTTTATTCTCAATTTCATTTAGTTCTGCTCTGATCTTAATTATTTCTTTTCTTCTACTAGTTTTGGAATTGATTTTCTGTTCTTTTTCCAGTTCCTTGAGGCTGTTTATTAGTTTGTTGATTTTTGAGCTGTTTTTTGGATGGAGCATTTAATGCTATTAGTTTTCCTCTCAGGAATGTTTTTGCTGTATTCCACAGATTTTGATAGTTTGTTTCCCCATTATCATTTAGTTCAAAGAATCTTTTGATTTCCCTCTTTATTTCCTCCTTTGACCCTATAGTTATTTAACAATAGATTGTTTAATTTCCATGACTTTGTGAAGTGGTATTTCTGTTGGAATTGAACTCTAATTTTATATCACTATGGTCTGAGAAGATACATGGTATGATTTATATTTTTTTGAATTTTTTGAGGTCTGATTTGTGGCCTAGTAAGTGTTTGATTTGGGAGAAAGTTCCATAAGCTGATGAGAAAAATGTATATTTGGCTTTATTTGGGTGAAATTTTCTGTAGATGTCTGTTAGATCCTTTTGTTTTAGAGCTCTGTTTAAGTCCTTTATATCTTTGCTTATTTTCTGTTTAGAATATCTGTCTAGTTCAGCCCATGGGTATTCAAATCCCTGGCTACTATGGCAATATTGTTTATC
Organism: Cheirogaleus major; assembly: GCA_963574435.1. Lineage (NCBI taxonomy): Eukaryota > Metazoa > Chordata > Mammalia > Primates > Cheirogaleidae > Cheirogaleus > Cheirogaleus major. The sequence goes on from CAUYPO010119012.1 coordinate 12,196, forward strand.
ATGCTATTTATGTCAGACAGGGTTTGCTTTATATATCTAGGTGCTCCTGAATTGGTTGCATAAATATTAAGAATTGTTAATTCTTCTTGTTGGATCTTCCATTTGACCATTATATAGTGGCCATCTTTGTCCTTCCTTACTTTTGCTATTTTAAAGCTTATGTTATCTGAAATAAGTATAGCTACCCTGCTTTCTTTTGGCTTCCATTTTCCTGGAGGATAGTTTTCCATCCCTCGACCTTGAGCCTGAAAGCATCTTTGTGGGTTAAATGTGTTTCCTGTAGACAGCAGATAATAGGCTTGTGGATTTTTATCCACTCAGCCAGTCTATGTCTCATTAGAGGACATTTCAAGCCATGCACATTTATTGAGAGGATTGATATTTGGACTAGATTTACATTCATATTGTTGAGTGAATTCCTATTGTTTTGTTTTACTCCTTGAGCCATCGTGGAATCCAGGTTCTAGATTTTAACTCTTGAATGATTTTACTTTGGAGAGTGTCTATCGTGCTGTTTGGTGTGTAATGCAGGTGTGAGTACTTCCTATATGGCTGGTCTCAGCTTCGTAGATCCCATCATTGATTGCTTGTTGGGGAATGTTTTTATTTCTCCCTCATAAATGAAGCTTAGGTTTGCCAAGTAGAGTATTCTAGGTTGGCCATTAATCTATTTTAGAAGATTAAGGATAGGCATCCAATCCCTTCCAGCTTGTAAAGTTTCACTTGAGAAGTCTCCAGTTAGTCTGATTGGTTTTCCTTTGTAGGTTATCTGCTGTTTTCACCTTACTGGTCAAAGGATTTCTTCTTTCATGTTTACTTTGGTCAGCCTAATAACTACATGATGTAGTGATTGCCTGTTCACATTGAGTCTCCCAGGAGTTCTGTGTGCTTCTTGTATCCAGAGATCTAGATTTCTGGCCAGGCCAGACATATTTTCCTTCAGTATTCCATGAAATAAATTTTCTAGCCCCCGTGTATTTTTTCCTTCTATCTCTTGGATACCTATGATTATTACATTTGGCTTCTTTACATAAACCCACTTTTTTATATTCTTTGGTCTTGTCTCTTATTTTTGTATTCTTTTTCTTCATCCAATTTGTTGAGCACATAGGCATTATCGTCAAGCTCTGAGATTCTTTCCTCTGCGTGATCCATTCTATTCTTGAGGCTTTCTACTGTGTTTTGTAGTTCCCTAAATGCATCTTTCATTTCCAGAATTTCTGTTTGGTTTTCCCGTAGTATTTTAATTTCTTTAGAGAATTTTTCATTCATTTCCTGTATTATTTTTGTGGCTTCTTTATGTTGGGCTTCAATTTTCTCTTCAATTCCATTGAGTTTTCTTACAATCCATATTTGGATTCTTCCTCTGTCAGTTTAATTGTATTGTTTAAGTTGGTATGTATTAATGGAGATCGAATGTTTTCTTTCGGGGTGATTTTCTCTCTGATCTTTCATATTTCCCATCTCCTTTTGATGATTCTTCCTCATCAGGCTACTTTTTTAAGAACTGGGGGTGCTGGGGCTGTTTTATGGCCTTATCTCCAAGTCCCCATAGGGACATTCCTTGATAGTGCCAGGGAGATGTGCTCTGGTCTTGTATTGCCTTAGAAGTGTTTTAGCCTCTTGGATAATCTCTGACCTGTTGTCTTCACCTTTTGCCAAAGGAGATTGATGTGTTTGGACTCTCCCAGGTGGTGAATCACTCCTGTGAGTTTGACTCTGCTGCCCTCCAATAGTTTGAGATGGAAGACACTGTGTTGAGCTATGGGGTAACCCTCTCTGTTGTTGCTTGTAATTTCCATGGAGGTGTTGATTATCAAGGTATTTCAATGTCTTATGTTGGGCTATAAACCATCAAATGGGGTATACAGGTGCCCCAATCTTTGGGAAATGTCTTGTCACTCCCACTTGAGCCCTGTTGCCACTGTAGGTGGGGTAAGGGCAACAGGTACCTACAAGCCTGAGAGTGTATGCTTCTGTGGTTGCTTGATCTGCTGCTATGAGAGAGCTGCTAATAAGTTATTCAGGGCTCTTCACCACACTTGCAAGGCAGCTCCAGGTTGGGGGGTGATGTCAATTGGTGCAATTGCTGAGGATTCTGGCCAGGATTTTCCTTCCCAGTTCACAAGCCCCAAAGGTGGCAGTGGCCTGGGTGCCAAGGGTAAGCTCTAGTGTTATGTTCTTATCAGATGATCAAAACCAACCCACTTGACTGAATCGACAGTCTTCCCTCTTTTGCTTCATTCCTAGGTCCCACAGATTCATGCCAGTTCTACAGAGAAAGCGGTTTTTCTCCCTTCTCCCTGCCTCCAAGGGTGGAGTCTGCCCTGATGGCCTGGCAGAGGGGTGTTGCCTGAGACTGCTGCACATCCCAGCCCAGAAAAGGTCTTCTCTCATTTCTTCCCTCCTCCAATGGTGGGGTCTGCCTTGCCAGGGCAAAGTCTGTCCTCTCTGTGTGGTGTGAAACACAAGTGGCCGGGCAGGGGCAGAGGGCTTCCCAGAAAGAGGCTTCTGTTGTTACTCCACACCTCCAAGGAAGGGGTTTGTCCTGCTGTGATGAAAAGGCAAGTGGCCATGTTTGGGGAGGATGTTCAGAAAGCAGCTTCCCTGGTTATTCCCCTCTTCCAAGGGTGGGGCCTGCTCTGTTGGGCTAGTGCAGCGGCATTGCCTGAGACCATTGCCTGAGCTTGCCTTGTTGGGCAGAAGAAGAGGTGGTGCCCAGATCCGCATGTCACTACAGTGTTTCTAGGCTATGGACCCCCAAAATAGTGGCTGCCCACCCTCAGAGAGCTGGCACTGAAGGCAACTGCTCTGGGGACAGTGGGTGCTGGGTTTGGCAGACTGTCTCAATGAGCTGCTCACTCTCCCCACTGCTTGCCTGACCCATTGTCTCATGTCAGCCCAGTAGAGGGTCCTGCACTCTCTGTCCCACCTTGTGCCACCCAAATCTTTGGCAATTTCCAGGAGGAAGAGCCTCCCTTTGGCATTCACCTCCTTCGTTCTGGTCCTGGTGGCCACCAGAGGTGAGACTCCTGTCTCCAAACTCCCTCCTGCAGACCAGGGAAGTGTCCACTCAGATCAGTCCCTCCCTTGCCCAGTGTGGACCTAGCACAGAGCACTGGAGAGTTCAAAATGTTTCCTGCTATTGTCTCTTCTCCACATAGCCTGTCATCCTGTGCCACAACTTCACACTGACTTCCTATGCTTCCTTGCCTGAGTAGATGTAGAGGTCGGTGGAGGAGGAGTCATCTTCCTGTGGGGTCAGATCACACTGTCATGGCTGGCCGGTGGGCATGGCCATCCCATGCTCTATTCCCTATTGTATATCTCACATTCTCCAGACTTTGTGGTTGATTCTTCGATTCACCTTTTTTTTTTTCCAGTGCTGCTTGTCATGTGCTGATTCTCTGCAGATTCACGATGCTGTTCTTATGGGAGAGTGATCCACTCACATGTTGCTGTCTGTGTTCTTCACCTTCTCTGAGAACAGAGAGCCAGAAGGTCACCACTAATCTGCCATTTTCCTGGCTTCCCCAGTATTAGGATTTAATAAGGTACACAGACATAACAGATGCTTCTATATGTTTAACAAGAATGTGTGATGCTGTTTGACCAAATCCAGATGTGTTCATATAGCTTGCAGTGAAATTTGAAGTCACCAACTCTATAGAGCATTTTAGGCCAAAGAAGTAAAGATAAGGCTCAAATGTCCTTTTCCAAAAATCTACCAGATTCCTAGACAATTACAAATACTGTTAGGAACCAAAATGAATCATAAAGTGATAAAAATGCCTCTGAGTAATTTGGGGAATACAGAAAAAGAGTTGATGTGTCTGTGGGCTTTCTACTATTAATATTTTCTGTATGAGGGCTGGGTCAGCAAACTATAGCCCCTGGGCTAAATATGGCTCACTGAGTGTTTTTTTTTAATAAAGTTTTTTTAAGGACCTAAATACACACACGCGCGCGCGCACAAACACACAAATTTTTTTGTGTTTAGCATCATCCACCATTCTCACCTTGGAATATACTATCATTCATTCCCAAATCTTTCTGAAGTTTTGGGAAAGGACAAGTTAACTTAATTCTTGTTAGTTTTCTTCCTGTGGATGTTTAATTTTCAGCTTTCTTAACTCAGTCAACTGTTTCCACATCTATGTCAGCTTTCTAAATTCATACTTGTGTTGCTGTGTCTTGTCTGCTGCATCATCTCTTTTACTATTTGATCTTGTGAATTTATACTTTTCCTCTTCATTTACTGTCATCCCAGTGGGGTGTGTGATGGGATAGAATTTTAAAAATTATGTGTCTTATTACCAGGATATTCTCTCCTTTTATCTTTACAGCAATCCTGTCCCCTACTGATTACATTGCCATGAGTTAAGAAGAGAGGTTCAAAAAGAAAACATGATGCCTGGCCAAAGTAAGAACACGCATGTTGCCAATGAAGGAAATATTTATTCTCAGGCTTCCTTCAAACCTCTAGCATCATGATATCAGCTCTATTCAGTCCCTTACTACTCCCTCCACCATATCCTCTGTTGAAACTACTATAAACTACTCAGTGTTTATCAAACACACTGAACTCTCCTTACCACTCTTAATAGCCATCTCTTTACTTAGGTTTCCTAACCATACTGTGGCTGATTGTATTCCCAAAAGATGGCCTCAACATCCCTTGTGCTCTTCTTCAATGTGTCCTTTAAACTTCTCCATCAAGCAGAAGTTTGTTTTAGCACCCCCTTCATTATGGCTAATTTTTTTATAGCTTTAACAAATAGCATATGACAGAAATGACTCTGTGCTAATTCCAGACATAGCCCTTAATTGGTGTGACAACATCTGCTTTCTACTTTTTGTTAGCCAGCCTCTGTGTAAGAGGTGTAGTTGCTCTGGGATCCACATGCTATGAAAAGGAGCTGGAAGATGAAGAGCTATGTGGAGGGAAGGGGTTGAAGGAGGGGGAGGAGGAGAAGGAGGAGAGACAGAAAGAGAGAGATGTACACCAAGGACCAATGAAGCACCAGACATGTGAGTGAAGAGGTCATTATAGAAGTAGATGGATCCTCACAGCCCAGGCACCCCAGTTGATGACCTGTTGATGGATCAGAGACAACCACAGAGTTGAGCCCTTTTGAACTCTTGACCCATGAATTATGAGAAAATGGCTGATTTAAGCTACAAAGTTTTAGGGTACTTTGCCATGTAGTAATAGATAATAATTTTAAAAATTTATCAAACTTTACTTTTTACCAAACATGTTTTTACCAAAGGCATCAATAATGACCTAAACTAAAAATCAAATATCTTTCTGTTCCTCACCCACTAAACTTCTGTGCAGCCTTTTTCACCATCCAATTTCCTTTTTGTAAATATTATCCTGGGAGAGTTTGTACCTCTAGTCTATTGGTTCTCATCCTCTGTTGCTGTGCCCCTCAACACTGTTCTTCTTCTCAATATTGATTTACTAGCAGAATTCTCTTTTGATGGTCCACTGATCTTGTCTTTATGCAGCCATGGCACAAACCTCATGAGATCAATTCATAAAATGATGCAGTCAGAAAATGCATTGTTACATTTAAAATTAGAGAGTTGTCCCCTCATTTCTATTTTAAAAATATCATGAATATTAACATTTGTCTTGAACCAATTTTTCTCATTGACATCCTTGTTTTTGATAAAGTACATAATTTACATAACAAGTATAAATATTTTCTTCCATTCCACTCAAACTATTTTCATTTTTATTGAGAAAGTGTAATCCATCAATGCTTTTTCCCTCCTGATTTACCATTGATGCCAAGGAAAAAAAAGAAAAGAAAAAGTTGCACATCTTTTCTGTGTATCCTGGTGTTCATTTCTAAATTCTAAGGGATTTCTTATATGTTGACATTATCAGATTTTATATCTCTAATTTTATACATGGATAGTTTATTTCATATTATATTTGAAAAAGTCTCTTAGGCAATTTGTTTAACTTTCTGTAGAAATAATAGATGCTCTCTCTTTTATGACTCTATATGTTCTCTCTCAACTGTTAATATAGCTTTTATTAAGAGATTATTAAAAATAGGCACTCTGGAAGCAAGATTGCCTGAACTCAAATCTTTTCTTTGCCACTTGATTGCTTGATGACTTTGGTAAAGTTGTTTAATTTTTTCCTTATACACCACAAGCTCAATATTATGGAAAAATAAGTTTATTCATCTGATGCAAAACTAATATTCCATAAATATCTGTGAAATGAATGAAGTTATTAATACTTTAAGACTCTTCCTCAATGCTATTACCTTCATAAAAATTTCCCTCGTATCTCTGGAAACTACTCCATTTCATGTGTGTGTGTGTGTGTGTGTGTGAAAGAGAGAAAGAGTTGTGAAACACTTCAGCTTAATATCCATGAAATTAGAATAAGAGAGTAACTGAAAAAAACAATGTCCAAGTAGTTTTAAAAATTGAAGAAAATTATTATCTCACAGATCCAGGAAGCTTATTGAACCCCAAACAATAGAAATATCAAGTCAGAGAATAAAAACAATTATTACAGCAGAATTCTTGTAGGAAACAATGAAAAACAAAAGAGACTAGACAAAATTGTTTAAAGAATTAAAAAAAAAACTGCCAACCTAGACACATATATTCAGCGAACATATATTTCAGAAATAAAGGCAAAATAAAGACTTTTTGAGACCCAGAAAAACTGAACAAATTAATCACCATCAGACCTACACTGCAATAATTGTTAAAGAATGTCTTCAGGCAAAAAGAATATAATAGCTGATAGAATATATTTCTACACATATGAATGAGGAGCAAAGGAAATGGTAAATATATGGGTACATATACAAGATTTTTTCTTAATAAGTCCATTTAAAATATATATGAATAAGAAAAAGTATAACAATGTAATTTAGTGTTATGAAAATATACAAATAAAATATATGACAACAATAGTACAAAGTTCAGGAGTAGACAAAACAAAATATACTAAGTAAGGTTCTTACATTATATGTAAAGTAGCATAATATCTCTTGAAATTAAAATGTGATGTTAGGGTAAAAAAAACCCTAAAGCAACCACTAAAATAATAAATAATTATGGCTAAGAAGCAAAAAATATAAATGGAAATGCAATTAATATTCATATGTCTAGCAGAATGCAAAACTGAGTAAGTGAGGAAAAAAACAAAAACGATGGGGCAAAAGAAAATAAATACCAAGATAATGATCTTGAATAGATACATATCAAGAGTAGCATTAGATGTGATTGGTCAAAATTCCCCAATTAAAAGGTACAAGTTAGAAGTTTTCAGATGAGGTTAAAACAAACAAAATTGACTCAACCATCTGCTGATTACAAGAATAATACTTCAAATATAAAGACATAAATAGCTTAGAGGTAAAATAATGGAAAAATAATGGAAAAAGTATACTACACTAGCACTAATTCAAAATATGCTAGAGGGGCTCTATTAACACCAGATAAAGTAGATTTAAAGCAATGAATATTGCCAGAAATAAAGATAGTCATTTTTGAATGATAAAGGCATCAATTTACAAGAACAACATAATTCTGATTGTGTGCCTTATAACTGTATTTTAAAATTTATAAAACAAAAACTGATATAAGTAACAGATCAGGTGAGCAAATCTCTAATAATAGTGAAAAAATTCAGTATCTATTTTTTTGTAATTGATAGGACCAGTGGACAGAAAATCAATACAGTATGTATGTATATCTGAACAACACCATCAACCAAGCTGACCTAACTGATGATATTATTGAATCTACCACTCAAGAACAGAAAATATATTCTTTTCAAGGGTACAGGGCACATTTATAAAGATATATAATTAATTCTCTGAGCCATAAAATAAATCTCAATATAGTTAAAATGATCCAATGGATACAAAATATTTCTCTGTCTACAATCAAATTAGAAATCAATAACATAAAGATATTAGGAAATACACCAAATAATTGGAAATTAGCACACTTCTAAATTACCCATACATCAAAGAAGAAATCTAAAGGGAAATGTGAAAGTATTTTTAGAAGTGAAAATAAAAATAAAAAATAATTGAAATTTTAGTGGCGATTCTAAAGTAGTAGTTGCTAAAGAAAAATTTATAGTATAATACTCATAGGCCTTTGTTATTCTCTTTTGTATTATGATATAGTATCGCATGTTACAACTACATATATTTGTCTTATTTATATAGTATAGTGGAAGCTCTTTGAGGACAAGGACTATATTTTCATGCTTACATTATTTACAATATGAATAACAGTATTCATATTAGATTCTGAATGAACATTTATTACATAAATTAATGAAATTTTGATTAATGTCCATTGTTCTTTATGTTACATAATTGCTTCTAATAAACATATTCAGAGATATTTATAGTTTTCATCTCATTAATAAGCACTTTTTAAAAGTTATTTTATTGGTTCTCTTTGTTTCCTTTTTATTTTATATTATCTTTATTCATTTAAGTATATTGACTATTTGAAATAAGAGCTATTAATAACTATTTTTCTTATACATGTCCCTAAATTGAATATGATATATCATCTCTTACTAGACTATGACTAATGAATAAAATCAATTTAATCCAAGCAAACAACTTAAACTGATTATATTTCTGTAGTGCTAAATTCATATACACTGCTAAGGAAATACCAAGTGTAATGGCACATACTTCCTTTAAAAATTTCCTTAGTTGCATTAAATATAAATTCTATGTTTTCATCTTAGTTCTATATTTAGCAGCAAATTTTTTGTGTGGTCTCAGAGTTCTACATGTTCACTCTTTGCTTGGATGCAGTTGCAGACTCTGTTCTCTGCAGCTGTTATTCATTAACTAAAATGTGCAGTGGAACGTTCTTTCCTTTTCCCCAAATGGTGGTGTTTTGATCATGGCATTCCCTAGAGCATTAGCTAAATGCATATGTATAGACCATATACATTTTCATGAATATAGTCAAATTGATTTAAAAAAATTATGCATATAAATTTATTAGCTTGTTCATAAAGCATTAATTTACCAAATATATGTTAAGTGTGTATTGAACTAGAGTATATAATAATAATCAGATATAGGGATAAACTATTTCAATGCTTATAAGACTCACAATTATTACACATTTATTTTTATAAGTTTGGCATGGTCTATCTATCCATCTATCTAGCTAGCTACTGAGCTAGCTAGCTGATAACTATTAGCTATCTTCCTATCATCTATCTAGCTATCTATGAATGTTAAGACATGTCTCAAGAACATACAATTAGGAGGTGGCTGAGCTAGATAAAACACAGGAACTCAGCCTTGTTTGCTGTGATCTTTTCATGACTCTAGCCTTCTCTGAATCTTGAGCCCTGGTAGAAACAGGCTGATTATACTTAGACATTTCATTACTGCTTGTGATATTGCTGAATCAGTAAAACCACATGAATAGCTATCTCGTAACCTTAGAATCTTGGACAAGCTGGACTATTAGCCCAATCTGTCCTTTGCTGCACTTTCTTCTCTTTAGAGAATGGCATCTATCAGAATTCCAAGCGAAAGCCCTATCAACATTTTTCCTAAAGATGAACTTAGGCAATAGCAAGGAGAGAATATAGTAAGTCAGTTTCATTCAGTTCTTACTGAATGTTATCACTGTAGCCGTGGTAATGACCCTTGGTCAAACCCTGAGAATTAAACTACTGTATTGTTCACATAATTACTGGGTAGTTATGTTCTTCTACATATTTGGAAGTAGTGGGTCAAGATGAAGAGGTTGCCAGAATGTTGAGAATAAATATGAAGACTCTTAACATACACCTGGTGCCTGGTTTGGGGCTGGTCATGGACCACAAGGCTGGTCATGTGGTGGATATATGACCAGCTACTTTTAAAGAGTTTTCCTGGGCAAGGACATCTTTCACATGTCCCTGCAATTCACAGCTGAAGAGCAAGAGGTCTTCGTGCAATCCATTCAGAGGGAGGACAAGAAAGCCTTTGAGTGACCTCTCTAGCCTTCATCTATGTATATCCTTTTCCTGCTGTTCTTGCTCTATCATCTTTGCTGTAATAAATCTTAGCCATGAGTATAACTTTATGTTGAGCTGTGTGAGTCCTTCCTGAAAGTCATCAAAGTAGTGGTTGAAACTGCCAAGGCAGCAATAAAATTATTTATCATGTGTACATTTTTTAATGTTTTCTTTTCATTTCCTATAAGTGGATATTTTTAACATTTCAAGACATTAGAAAACTAAGCATACTCAAGGTCTATTTCTTTTTGCCCCATTATTAAGATGCCAATTTTTACAATGATTAATACTGTACATCTCTTTAAAAATTGGTTTACTCTTTCCCTAAATTATTCTCTCGTATCCTATAAAAACATTTGTTGGTAATGAGTGAAAATATGCTTAACAAAGCTACTTAGAGTCTATTGATATATATTGATATCTATGAGAAAACATTCATTAAAATATGGGCTAATATCATATTTTGTATCCTTTCCCAAGGTATATATATAGGAGAAACAGGATGGACCTGGTCAGTCCCTCAATACAGAGATAAATCCAATCTCTTTCTCTTTCTAGGTGTGTCATTTTGACAAGTACTATAGTAAATATATCACTACATCATAAAATTATTTTGAAGATTAAACTGGACCATGTATAAAACACTTTCCAAAGTATACCACACATGTAGGCCATCAAGTCAAAATACCCCCAAATATTTATAAATTAAAAAGTCTAAATAATTTGTTGCCTGATACTATAAAAATTTTTAAATTTTAACTTTTTTCTAAATGTTTACTGTCAGTATATAAAAATACAGCTTGGTTTTTGCATGTTAACCTTGCACCCAATGACCTTGTTACATCAATTTATTAGGTCTAGTAGATGTTTCTAGATGGCTTAGGATTTTTTTAAACCTTTAATGCAATGTTGAATAAAAGTGGTAAGAATCACAATCCTTGATTTGTTTCTGATCTTACTGGGAAAGAGTTCAATATTTCACCATTAAGTAGAATGTTAACTATAGGATTTTCATAGGTTCCCTTTGTAAGCTGAAGAAGTTTCCCTCTATTTCTAGTCTGTGCAAAGTTCTCAGAAATGCACATTGAATTTTGTCAATTGCTTTATCGGATGATCATATAGTTTTTCTTCTTTATTCTGTTAATAGGGTGAATTACATTGATTGATTTTTGAGTGTTAAAACAGCTTTTTGTTCTTTAGATAAAGCCTACTAGGCATGATGTATTATCCTTTTCATAGATTGCTACTGCAATTTATATGAAACTGCTTTTCTTTAGGCTAGAACTACTCCACAAGTATATTTATTTGCTAAAGATTATATGTTGATTTCAAAGCTTGGAGTGGTAAATCATTATCCCTCATGTCATCTCTTAGTATTATAGTTTAATTTCTTGTCTTTTTCTGCTTAGAGCCCACTGACTCTTTGTTATGGACACAGATTGATTTCTGTCAGGTAGTTTAAGAACTTCCTTACATGCTTTTTACATACATAAAATGCTTTGTACCAATTAAAAGATCTTATTGGTTCCTTCATTAATTAAACACTAGAATAAAATTTTGACATGTGTACATTTTATATATTCATGAGTCATGCCTTTAATCTTTTGGAAGTTATACTTTAATATAGGTGTGTTAAAAACATCCATAGGAGAGTGAAACTATTCTGTATGAAGCTATAATGATGTAATGATGCATTTGTCCAAATTCATGGAATATGCAAATCCAAGAATGATCCCTGTTTGTGAACCATGGAGTCTGGCTGATAGGCTGTGTCAATGTAGACACATTGATTATAACAAATATTTCGCTGTGGTGGGAAGATCTTGGTGGGAGGAAAAGCTATAAGGACTGCAATTATGTGGGAAATCTCTGTTATCTCCTGCTTAATTTTGTTTTGAACCTAAAACTCCTTTAAAAATACAGTATATTAAAAGCAAAAACAAAACAGAACACCTTTAGGTGTGCTTTAAGGTTTTTTTCCATTGTTTATTCCCTTACAGGTCTTATTTTGGTGCCTTGAAAATAATATATTAATATGTTCAATATATGTTTGATGAACAACTCATCCAATTTTGGTTTTAATGGACCCAAAGAAATATTTCTGTTTTTGATAACCAGAATAAAATCTTATATCATTAGTAAAAACAAGTGTTTTAGTGAGGGTTTTTTATATTTTTTTATTATTTGGTAGTTAAAGATCTTTGTCTTGCCATGTAAGCTGACTAAAATGTGTAAGTGAAGTGTATATGTTTATTTATATGATCAGATAACAAGAAATAATTTGTATTATTAATGAAAAATTTGAAGCACACAAATAAGCTATAATCACAATGAAAATGTGAAATACCACTCTTAAATGTTCACACTACTAGATGACATTAGTTATTTTTATAAACTCAAAATCTGTTATTTGGCCTCCAATCGCACTTGAAATCGATTTAATTTCTTTATGTCAACACAAACAATTTCAAAATAAAGTTTTCTATATATGAAATGAATACATTGCTTTTGTCTATGTTAAAAAAATTATCTAAACCTTGAAAATAAGGAAAAATGACAACATAGTTGTATGTTGAAATCATTGGGTTAGAGACAAAACCAGTTAATTTCCAAAAGGGAAATAACATTTTGGAACTATGTATCACACCAGTGAGAAATTATTTGCATCTTTCTTTAAAACAAAATCAGAAAGTTAAAATAAAACTTTCTAACATTTTAAAATTACATTTAAAATCTAATTCCCCCTCTTAAGTCTGGGACTTTGGATGAATGGTAATTTTAACCATGTTGTTAAAATCTAACTTTCTAAATTTTTTAAATTAAGTTTAAAATTTAATTCCCCTTCTCATGTCTGAGACCTTGGGTAAACTGTTTAACCATGCACATTCCCCTAAATAATGCTTTGCTTTTATGTAGCATTGACAAAGTATTTTGTCATTTTTTCTCATTTTCAAGGTTTAGATATTTTTTCTAACATAGATAAAGGCAATGTATACATATTATACTTACATAGACCTATACTCTGAAAATGCATTTAATTGAAATTTTATGGAATGTTCAGAAGAGAAAAACATATTTAGACTTGGCGTTCAGGGATAGTAGGATGAGAATTGGCAGGGATGGGAGGTAGATGAAGAAGAGATCAGAAAAAAGGAGAGGTCTGAGTTGAAGACACTAAAGCCAGCAAGCATGGTTATGTTTAGCAGTTGCAAGGACTCTGGTTTGTTTACAGCACAGGAAACATGGAAGAGCATTGCAAGCTATAAAGGCTTTTGAAAAACACAGAGACAGGACTGTGCCAGGCTAAGAGATTTTAACTTTCCTTGGTAGGTAATGCTGATCCCTAAAGGTTGTAGAGCCTGGAGAAGTCAGACTAGATCTTCTCTTTAAGAAGAAGGAACTGGTGATGGTGTCTTTTCTAGGATGCTATTTTAGGAATCGCGAGACCAAATATGCAAATGGACAATAGCCAGACCTTATATAAAAATAGAACTCTGGCCGAGAATTTGCAGCAACCAGCCCAGTGAACCAACCAATTATCTGTAGTGACCAGCCCAGAAAACCAGCTTAAGTCAGACTTGGAGGAAGTCAGACTGCTATCTCTAGTAATGGACCCAGGAAGCCAAACAACAAGTCTTATAAAAATTGGCCCCAAATGGCTAGGCCTTGATTAATAACTGACAGTTTTACTCATTTTTGTCCCTACTTCCAACTTAAGACCAACTAGAGAAAGCCAACTATGCACCTCCAGCCAATCCTTTAGGATGCCCCACTTCTAGTTAGCCTACCTACACCTTCCCCAGGCTGTATAGCCCATCTACAACAGCCTCCACTCAGGGCATGCTTGAAGCCTTCCCTTTTTTCCACTATATAGCTTCTCTACTACCCTGCCTGCCTTGGAGTCTTTGCCAAAATGCAAGTGATAATGATAATGGCTGATTTTTTGGTTATTAGAAACTCTGAATAAATAGCTTTTGCTTGTTCTCATGCAGGTGGTATTTGTTTATTTCCATAAAATATATTACCATTAAAATCCAGGATTCTTTAAAAAATAGCAGCTTTATTGAGATAGCATGCCTCTGTCTACCTCGTATGAATTAGATCTCTCGGTGTGCTAGGCACTGTGTCTGGCAGTGAAGATCCAATAGTAAGCATGCATACTCTGGCCCTCAGAAAGCCTTCATATTATGCAGGATAGAAACAATTAAGTATATATTATACACTGTCAAAGACAAAACTGAGCCCCAGTCAAAACTCACACAGGCTGTTTATTCATAAACTTACAGCAAGAGAACCCATCTGCTGTCACTTTTATTTCAGCAGAGGTTCAAGGGCATTAGGAGACTAAGTTTTACATAGCAAGAAAGATAAAAATACCAAAACAGTCTGAGGAGCAAGGATTCTATTAAGGTGGGATGTGGAAGCAGAAGAGACTTATTCAGGCATATTTGACAGTACTTGGTTGGCTGGAAGGGGGTAAGCCAGCATTTGGGGACCTTTTCAAAATAAGAAGTATTATTCAGTGTTAGGGATTGAGGGTTTTCTGTGGCTGGCCTGCAATAGTCTAGTTGATGGGGTGTCTTTGTGCAGTCAGTCTGTCATGCTGGTCCTTAATGGGTTGGGAGTAGGGGGTGCTATGGCAGGTAGTTTCTCACCACTGTATGTTAGTGCTAAGTTCCTAATAGTTTTATGGGGAGAAATCTGAATTTACAGATGAGATAAGTTTGGTACTCCTGGATTGAATTTACAAAGGAATAAAACTGCAAAAGTGGCCACCCCCTGAATATCTAAAAACCAGAATAATTTTTTTTGCATTAAAAATAGTTTGCATGTGTGTATTTATGTTTACATAAGATTTTTTTTAAGAACCCACAGCTAATACATAAGGCAGATCTGCAAACTGACATTCTGTAACCTGAAATTTTGTTTTATTTATATTGGCTAATGCAAAAAAATTGAATGTTCATATCATTATCAACAGCATGCATATTTCTGTTCTCCATAGTCACTATTATTGACAAATCCTTTTATACCAGTGTATTTCACATACCCATGTTGACTTTCTGGGTAACCTTATCACTTTGGTACAAGTGTTGGGGAAATGTAACTAAAACAAAATCTCCTCACAACCCAGAAATTCTCTCCACAAAGGCAGTAGAGAAAGAGAACCCTTTTATTGCTGAACAAACATCCAACCAGAAGGTGACGCATGTCACAGGCAATCAGTTAAGAGATTGCAAAGACAGAAAGGGATCTCCACCCTTTATATAGCCAAATAGATACAACCCATTACATAAATGTTTTCAAAATGAAGAATAACTAATCCTCAAGTTAGAGGACTTGACAGCACATTTTGTCACATAGTTCATCCTAACTTTACCTTGTAAGTAGGGTGACCATCTAAGTTAGCTTATTGGTTTTATCCAGAGAAAAATAAAAAACCTCATACTTTTATAACAGGAGATAGCTTTGCAAACTGGAGCAAGATGCCCACAAAAGTTAGGCTCCTACCTTTCCATAGAAACTGGTAGATAGGGACACTTTCTTCCTTGATGTTTGCATTTAAGGCTCCCATGCCCTTGAGAAAGATATTCCTGGATCCTAAAGCCCACAAAAGGTCTAGTTTTCAAAAGGATATATATACATTCCAAAGAGAGGATAGAGTATTTATCATAAGTTTTCTAAAGTAGATGTTCTAAGATAAATGAGGAGAGAGAAGTCTCTTCTTTTATATTCAACGGCAAGAATTAAGTCTCTTATTTTTAATTTTTACTTATTTTTATACAAGGTCCACCTGAATGTGCCCCCCCCCCTAAATAAAGTAGTTTAAGAAAACATTTTAAAAACCAGTGCTCTTTCACAATAACAATTACTGGCATTTGTGTAGTGATTCAAAGACTTCAGTTTTAAGGAATAAGGAAAGCTTTTAAAATGCAGATTTTAGGGTCCCTAGTTATAGATACTTATTATAAAGACCTGGTATTCGGTTCAATTATTTTCCTTCTAATCAAACTCTTCCCAGGCTATTCTGAGTCTCATTATCCCATACCACTCTTCAGGAAAGACCACCTAAGGCTAAATAAACTCAGGGAAATGATAACCTCGTATAATGGCTTTTGGATTCGTTTAATGGCCTTTGAGTCACCCTTAGACTACTTGTTTATCAATGCAAGTAATAATTTCTAATTTTCTTTGGAGCCACCTTTTCTGTTTTGGGAAACAAAAGGTATTCCCTGTCCCATAACTGAGTGATAGTTGTGACATCAGTAATTCAGAGCACCTCCACACACTAACCCCCTACAAAATGTACCACATGATGTGGCCCAAATATATTTTGAATCAGACATTATAAAATTTCATCACTATTATATCTAACTTATAAGCCAAAAGGGAAACTAAAACTAATGAAAATTGACTGTTAAATTTGAAATATATCTGTGACAGATTGCTGTGTTCAACATGTAAGCAAGTCCCTGACTTATTTAGTAATCAGCCTTTCAGTTAATTTTCTCTTTATAGCACTAGACTAGACCCCTAAGGCATGGCTAACTATCTTCAACTTAAGTGCTTCAGGCAATAAGAAGCAAAATCACTAACACAATTATAATGATTAAAGTGTTCATTTAAAAAATGGTGATAACTACTTATAATCAGCATAAGTGACAATAGCTTTTCAGTTACTTAAATTGTACAGCTGTAGCTTTAGAATTGTCATAACCTGTATTGAGTAATTTGTTAAAATATTTAATAAGATAACAAGCTTAACTAAACATTATAACTATTGAAGGGAAAGAGATAATGCCTTAAGTCATTCTTTCAGAAAACAAGTAATATTTTCTTTAGACTCATGCTTTTTTCACGTGGAAATGCATTATTAACATCTTGGGGGAAAGGCTCTCAATCATTCACTTATTTGTTTATATTCATTGTGATGATTTATTACGGAACTTAATGGAATAGGGAAAAACTTCTGTAAGGCATGTTTAGTCTATAGAAAAATAATAATTATTATAAAAAAAGAAAAATAATAATCATTATTGACTTTATCAGGACAAAAGCCTGTAGTTTAAAGAAAGATGATGCAATTCCTGTAGGTTATCATTTTTGGGGGACCAGCTAAGGTCATTGTTTCTGTTGTCTATTCCTAACGGCATTCCCTTTCTTCCACCATCCCACTAGCAGAAAAAAAGAGCAGAAACATCCTGTTTTATTTCATTCGTGCCTACTTCCTTCAAGCTCTTCAGCCAGGTAGCGAATTGTCACTTCTTTCTCCCTAGAAAGGCCAACACCCAACCAGGTGCAGTGGCGCATGCCTGTAGTCCCAGCCACTTCGGAGGCTGAGGCAGAAGGATCCTTTGAGCCCAGGAATTGGAGGCCGCAGTGTACTAGGATTGCCCCTGCGAATAGACCCTGCACTCCAACCTGAGCAACACGGTAAGACCTCCCTGGTCTCTTAAAAAAAAAAATACCAAAAAGAAACAAACGAAAAACCAAAACCCAATATATGACCTCTATAACTCTTTCTTCACTACTTTCTACCTATCCTAACGTAGACAGTTCAATTCTCTTTTTACTAAATATCGTTTTCTTTTACTGACACCTTGTCTTTGGTTTTGATTGTCTTGACACATCTTCCTGGAAGGAGCTCCTGCACTCTTCATCATGCTCCTTCTCTTGCTGTGCAGCACTAACCTATCATTCAAGATCGTGGCACATGCAATCTATTCCCAGATGCCTTTACATCCATAGCCAGAAAGGATCATCTCTAAATTACCATTACTCTGAGTTTATATCATCTTTTCAAATATCCATTCAAAATCTAATTGCTGAATGCCTACTATGTGCCAGGAAACATTTAGGCACTCAGGACCCCTGATGAACAAGGTCAGATCTCATGGAACACAAAGTTTCTACTATTAAAAGTAGTGTTCATAGACTATCTTCTATGAGGTACCTGTGGTTTTTCTCCCCTCCAACTGTTATGTTAACTCTCTGAAAGTGGAGATAGTGTCTTATTTATCTTTGTATTTTTACAGCACTTAGGACAACATCTGGAATGTAGTAGATAGATGATCGATAAAGTGATCTTACTGTGTGGAGAAAACATTCTCTACTTCATTTAAAGACCTTTGAAAGTGCAGGTTGGCCCCAGCTTATGCTTTTTCTCTTATATGGTTCCTTTTCTATCTTTAGCCTGAACTCATCCTCTATTATCAGGCATTTGTGAGTTATTGTAAAATAACTGGGAGATTTTAAAGAGTGTGAGGGGAGATTCAAAAGGTTGAGGGGAAGCTGGAACTTCACGAGTTAAGAGGAAGAGATTCCTCACTGCAGCTGAAATAAATTATGTGAAATACAATTCTGAACACTCTGTTATCATATTGACAACTATTTATAGACAATAATTTTTAGGATAAAACCTAATCCAATTAACATACCTCATCAAGACCTGCATAAAACAATAGCTGCTGAATTTTTCAATTTCATTTCTCCCATTCCATTTACCTGGCTAATTCCTGCTTAACTTTAGTAATTCTGTTTTCTGCCACAAATCACACTTAAGTTTTCCTTTTTGGGAACTATCTGTCTTCCATTCCTACTCTTGTGGTTTGTGAGAAATTGTACTTCACTAGCTGAAATCAATTAGCATATCTAATCTCCTGTTTCCACGAACAGACACTCTTCATTTCACCCTACACTCTACTCCCAGCTCTAGGCAACCACTAATCTATTTGCTGTCTCTATAGTTTGCCTATTCAGTACATTTTATATAACTGAAACCATCAGTAAGTGTTTTTTCATGACTGCCTTCTTTCACTCAGCATAACAATTTCAAGTTGCAGCCATGTTTTCATGCGTATTAGTACGCCATTCCTTTGTATGCCTGAATAAAATACCATTGCATGGATAGATCATGTTTTATTTATCCGTAGACATTTGGGTTGCTTCCATTATTTGGCTATTATGAATAATTATACAATGAACAACAAAATCAAGTTTTTGTGTGGACAGATGGTTTCAGTTCTCTTGGGTATGTAGCTAGAAGTAGAATTGCTAGATTGTATGGTAACTCTGGTTAACATTTTGGGGAACTACCAAACTGTTTTCTAAAGTGTCTGCATCATTTAGTGTCCTATAAATAACATATAAGGGTTTCAATTTCTCCACATTTCTCTGACTTCTTGCTAATAATTGCTATTATCTTTTTTATGATAGTTTGATAATTTTCTATTTTATACCTAGTGGGTATAAACTGGTATCTCAACATGATTTTGACATTTCTCTGAAGACTAATAACACTGAGCATCTTTTCATCTGGTTATTAGCCATTGTATAAGTTTTTGGAGAATATTGCCCTCATAAAATGAGTTGGATAGTGTCTATTCAAATCATTTGCCCATTTTTTTAAATAATAGATTTTATTATTCAGAGAAGTTTTAGGTTCATAGCAAAATTGAGCAGAAGTTATGGAGATTTTTTATATACTCCCAGGCCCCACACATGCATAGCCTCCTCCATTTTCAACATCCCCCACCAGAGTGGTACATTTGTTATAACTGATGAACCTACATTGACACATCATATCATCCAGAATCCGTAATTTACGTTAGGGTTCACTCTTGGTGTTGTACATTCCATGGGCTTGGACAAATGTATACTGATTATGTATTCACCATTATAGTATCATACTGAGTAATTTCACTGCCCTAAAAAAATTTTGTGTTCTCCCTATTTATCCTCCCTCCCCTAATTCTTGGCCATCACTGATCTTTTTACTGTATCCATAGTTTTGACTTTTTGACAGATTCATGTAGTCGGTATTATAAAGTATGTATAATTTATGGATTGCTTTCTTTCACTTAGAAAGTAACATTCATTTAAGTTTTTTCCATGTCTTTTTATGGCTTGATAGCTAATTTCTTGTTAGTGCTGAATCATATTCCATTATCTTCTCTTTTATTCTTTACTTTTCCCATTCCAATTACTTTTCCTTTTTCAACCTGGATGCCTTTTATTTCACTTTCTTGCCTAATTGTCCTGGTTAGAATCTCCAGTACAAGGTTAAACAATAGGTGAGAGTACAAACATCTTTGCCCTTTTCCTGTTCTTATACTGAAAGCATTTAGTCTTTCACTGTTAAGGATGATATCAGCTGTGAGGGTTTTTTAGATGACCTTTATAAAATAGAGAAAGTAGACTCTATTTCTAATATTTTAAGGGTTTGTTTTTTTTTTAATCATGAAAGGGCATTAAATATACTCAAATGCTTGTTCTGTGTTTATTGAGCTGGTCATTTGAGTTTTGTCCTTTATTAATATGGTGGACTATATCAGTTAATTTTCTATTTTAAGCCGATTTACATTCTTGAGATAAATCTCATTTGATTGTGTTATATAGTCCCTTTTATATGTTGCTAAATTTTGCTTCATACTATTTTTTTGAGGATGTTTGTGTCTATATTCATGATAGGTCATTGGTCTATTGCTTTCTTTTCTTGTGATACATTTGTTTGATTTTGATTTCAGGATAATGTTGCCCTCCTAATGAATTAGAAGGTGTTACTCCCTCTTCTATGTTTTGGATGAGACCATGAGATTAAAAATTAAAGTTAATTGGTATTAATTTTTGCTTACCTGTATGATAGAAATCACCAATTAAGTAAAGTGGGCTTGGTTTTTTCATAGAGTGTGAAGTTTTAAAATTACAAATTCCATTAGTTTAGTTGTTGTAGCTCTATTTGAATTTTCTGTTTCCTTTGAGTCTGTTTCAGTACTTTGTGTCTTTCTTAGAACTCATCTATTTCATCTAAATGATGTAATTGGTTGGCATATATTAATAGTTGCTTACAGTATTTCTTTTTAGTGCTTTTAATTTTCATAAGATCTGCAGTGTTCCTTCTTTCAGTGCTAGTAGTTTGAATCTCTTTCCTTTTTTTGTCAGTCAGTCTAGCCAGAGGATTGTAAATTTTGTTGATCTTTCAAAGAATACAATTTTGATTTCATTAATTTTCTCCATTTTTTATTGTCTACTTTATTAACTTCAATTCAATATTCATAATTTCCTTTCTTCTGCTTACTTTATATTCTGTTTGTTCTTTTTTACAGTCTTAAGATGGAAGCTAAGTTTCATATTTGATATATATTTTTTTTAAGTTTAGGCATTTATAACTTTATATTTCCCACTAAGGACTATTTTAGTTATGTCCTATAAGGTCTGGTATGTTATAGTTTTCATTTTCATTTATCTAAAAGTATTGTCTATCTCCATTGAGATTTTTTTTGACCCAACTATTATTTAATAGTTTTTTTTTTATTTTCTAGATATATATAAAATTAATTTCTGTTATTGATTTCTAATTTTATTCCATTGTGGTCAGAGAACATACTTTGTATGATGCCAATGCTTGTAAATTTATTGAGACTTGTTTTATAGCCCTACAATAATCTGTGTGTTTTATGTTCAGTTAAGAAGAATGTGTACTCTGCTATTGGTGTAGCATTTTATAGCTGTCCATTAGACCTAGTTGGTTCATAGTGTTATTCAAGTCTTCCATTTCTTTGTTTATAGTCTTTTAAGTTCTATACATTGCTGAAAATGGAGTAATAAAGTCTCCAACAGTAATTGTTGAATTGTGTGTTTTTCTCTTAAATTTCATCAGTTTTTGCTTCATGTTTTTTAGGCTTTGCTATTAGGTGAATATGTGTTTATAATTGTTTTATCTTCATAGTGGACTGGCCATTGTATCATGGTAAAACATCTCTTTTTACCTAGAGTTATTATTTATTTATTTATTTATTTATTTGCTTTATAGTCTATTTTTTCCTAATATTAATTCAGCCATCCGGCTTTCTTGTACTTGCTATTTGCATGGTATATCTTTTCTCTCTCCTTTTAATTTCAATCTATGTATGTTTTTTAATTTAAAGTATGTCTTCTATAGACAGCCTATCATTGGATATTGTTTTTTATCCTGACAATCTTTCTCTTTCAATTGTATTGTTTAATTCATATCAGAAATTATTATTGATATATGTAGATTTACACCTGCCAATTTGCCTTTTGTTTTCTAAAAGTTTCATGCCTTTATTCATTCTTTACTGTTTTCTTTCAATTAGGTAAATATTTCCTATTACAAAATTTTAATTTCTTAATGAATTTTACTTTTTTAGTTATTTTCTTAGTGGTTGCTCGAGGGCCTACTATATACAACTTAACTTACCAAAACATACTTCAGATTTATACTTGCTAATTTCAGCAAGATATAAAAATGTTGTTTCTATAGAGTTGTAGTCCCTCATCTTCCATTTTGTGCTGTTTTTGTTATACATATTGCATTTTTTATGATAAAGTTCCAACAATAAATATGTACATATTGTGATATAAAGTTGCTTTATAAATCAATTATGGGCAGAAAGAAGAAATACATATTTATACTGTTTTTATAATGACATAATTACCTTTACCAAAGCTTTTTATTTCATGTGGATGTAAATTACTTTCTGGTGTCACTTGCTTTCTCTACGAAGGACTACTTTTTGTATTTCTTATGAGGTAACTACTAGCAATTTACTCAAGTTTTATTCATGATTTGTTTATAACTTTCACATGTTATATTTTGTTTTCCCCACTGGGGAGGGGGTCCAGAGAGCTCCTCACATTATTCTCCGGGTATACATTTTTAATATCTGTATGTATTTATATTTCCCTGAATGTAAATATGAGGTGTTTGAATCAAGGGATAATGTTATTACTATAGCAATAACCACAGCATGGGATAGGACTCAACAATCACGAATGTAGGAATTTATATAAAATGGCTTGCATGTCTGTCTTCCTCTCTTCATAAGAGAGGGAAAAAAAATAGTAGTGTCCCTAAAAAAAAAATTCTCCATAAAAATCAAGGGTAAGGTCCCTTGGATCTTGTGCATTGGAATAAAAATAAGTCTCTCCAGTAGGGTAGATAAGACAAATATCTCTGGTTTACACTTTTTGAAATCTCCTAACCATTCTGAGCTTTTACCCCCTTTGAAATGAAAGTACATATTTCCAGGGAGATAAATCTTTCTGGAGTTTTCTCCTTCTCTATTCAGTCATCTTTTTAAAAAAATTTCACAATGTTAATTAAGGGAGAATACATGTTTGTATTACATGGATATCTTGTATAATGCTTGAGTCAGAGCTTTTGGTATGCCCATCTCCAGAAGAGCGTTCATTGTACCTGATAGGTAAGGTTTTATCTCACACTGACTCTCCCACTCTCCCTCCTCCTTGGTTTCTCATGTACTTTATGTCATTTTGTGCTGTGTGTACCCATCTATTAGCTCCCACTTATTAGTGAGATCATATGGTGTTTGGTTTTCCATTCACTTAGGATAATGGTCTCCAGTTCTACCCATGTTGCTGCAAATGGCATTATTTTATTCCTTTTTGTGGCTGAGTAGTACTTCATGGTGTGTGTGTGTATGTGTGTGTGTGTGTACACCATATTTTCTTTATTCACTCATGAATTGAAAGACACTTAGGTTGATTCTGCATCTTTGCAATTGTTAATTGTGCTGTGGTAAACGTTCAAGTGCAGGTGTCTTTTTGATAAAATGACTTCCTTTCCTGCAAGTATATACCCAAAAGTGGGATTGTTGGATAGAATGGTAGATCTACATTTATTTCTTTGAGGAATAGCCATACTGTTTCCATAGAGACTGTACTAATTTGCAGTCCCACCAACAGTGTAAAAGTGTTGTATTCCTTCTCTCTGCATCCATGCCAGCATCTATTATTTTTTGACTTTTTATCGAATAATAATGGCCATTCTGATAGGGGTAAGGTGATAGCTCATTTTAGTTTTAATTTACATTTTCCTGATGATTAGTGGCATTGAGAATTTTTTTCATATATTTGTTAGCCACTTGTCTATCTTCTTTTGAAAAACTTTTGTTTCTGTCAGTTGCCCATGTTTTGATAAGGCTGTTTGTTTCTTTCTTGGTGATTTGAGTTCTTTGTAGATTCTAGATATCAGTCCTTTGTTGGAAGTATAGTTTGTGAATATTTTCTCCTATTCTGTAGGTTGTCTATTCACTCATTCATTCATTCACTTTCCTCTTAAAGACATGCTATGGACCAAGGGGTGCTCACACTCTGAGCTCCCTGCCTACTGGCCCTGCCCTTGCTGCTCCAGCAGAGCAGAGAACACTGTGAAGTGGTGTTTAACCTGCTTGAGCACTCCATGGGCAACTCAAGATTAGTAATCTTTTAACATCCTATGTTTGTCCTTCAACCCAAGTTCAAGTTTTCATTGCTCAGAAATCCTCATCATGCAGAAACTTGAAACTATGCATATTGTTTCTAACAGCCAATAATACATGCTTAATTTACTTATTGTTGATGTTCTTTAAGGCTAGAAATACACTGAGATAGGATCAGGACACATTTTCCTGTTCTTACTTTTTAATTGTACTACCTAGTTCTCAGCTGCCAGAAACTATAATTTAGGATAATATTAGCATTGTCACTACAGCTAGAATGTCACTCTATAACAAACATTGCCTTTGGCAATTCACAACCTCTTTGGGCCTCAGCCTGTTAATCTTGGGAATTACATTGTTGTCTAAATGATCAAGATTCCCTGTAGCTAAAATTCTATGAATTGTTAAATATAGAGACAGGTTCATTTAAAGCAAAACAAAATATTAAATAAAACAAAATGAGAAGTTTATTCACCATTCCTAATGTTCTTACCATGGAGAACAAAAATGTGTTTCAACTTTCAAATGTTCAACTCAATCTTTTGTCATGAATTTCATAACTTATTATCTTGTTGAATAATTAAATTCAACATAGTGATAATGTGAGTAACAATAAAGCCTCTCAACAAATTTTGGAGTATTTTCCAATCCAAGAGTGGTTAATCAAGTTATCTCACACAAAAATTTGGGAAAGGGCTTTTGATTACATAGTAGTCAATCTCTTCTGCTTATGTCTTCGTCTGTTCTGTGTTACTGTAATAGAATGGCACAGCCTAGGTAACTTATAATGAAAAAAAAATTCATTGATTTATGGTTTTAGAAGCTGGGAACATCAAGAATAGCAAGGGCCTTCTTTCTGCATCATAATATGGTAAAAGGCATCACATGGTGGTAGAGAGGGAGGGAGAGAGAGAGCGTGAGTGCATGCGCAAACATGTGCTTATTTAAAGAACCCACTCCTGTGAAAATGGCATTAATCTATTCATGAGGGTAGAGCTCTCATGGTCAAATCACCTCTTAAAAGTCCCATTTCCGGACACTGCCACATTGGGGATCAAGTTTTCAACATATGAACTTTGGGGGGCACATTCAAACCGTAGCAGCTTGCCTACTCTGAGAGGTTGAGGGATGGCCATATTTCCCATGTGGCTGTTAGAAAAATTCAGTAGTAAACACA
>CAUYPO010119013.1:0-11977 GCA_963574435.1 Cheirogaleus major
TTTCAAATACTGTAGATGGTTCAAGAGGTGAAAGAAGTGAAAGAAGTCTTTGATTTTTGTAACAAATAGTTCTTAGTTAACATAAAATAGTTTTATTTAAATTTGGGAAGCTAAAATAGCTTCCCTTCTCAATAGGCAAGGAATGAAGGTTGTATGAAAACTGAGAAATAATAAAAACACATGTAGAGATTACTTTTTAAGGAAATTTGGAAGTAAAAGGAAGGATAGTGACTAAGTGGTCAACTTAGAAGTTTGCAAGATCATGGTCTGAGCATTGGTAAACATTGTTAGAACTCCTAGCAGAATAAAAATTATTTTAACCCAAAATGAAAATTAAAGGTATTAATATGAACGCTCTTGAGTAGAAAGTGATTGTAGTTTTCTGGATATCCTCAATAATTTACCTGTAGTGTATTTTGATTCTGAATACTTATAGCAATATTATACATTTATATAACATTTCCCATTTCCAAATGGCTTTCCTGACCTTCAAAGTATTATGGTCCTCACAATAACCATGGGTAAGAAGGATGCATACCATTTCTTTCAAGTGAGGCAATACGTTTCCTGAGAAATATCATTAGACTTTGCAGGGTTAGAGGCATCGCCTGGGCCAGACTCAGTACTTGGAATCCTGGTGCTGATGCTCTCTCCACTAGAACGGACAGGGTTCTGGAGCAATTACTTTCAAAATGCATGACCAATACTTGACTTTATAGATTCTATAACCCAAATATGTGTCAATGCAATAAGTTCAATACCCCATCACTACATTTTCTGAGGGTATGAAATATTTCAATAGCAATCATTGACCACTAGCGTCACATTCCTTTTTATGCATTATTCTCTCTCACAAAACCATTAGTTGAATTGATATGGTATCTCTATTTTAGAACAGAAATTAATAGACTGAGCTACTTGTGTTATGTTCACTAAATAGGTCAGCAATAGAACTGGCACTGGAATTTAAAAATCTCAACTCCTCATCCAGCTGCTTTTACTGAACAGCCCTGTTCTTCACAAAAGTAATTCTACTTATTTTAACAAGTTTATGGTATAACAGTCATCATGTAAATATGTATTGCACACTTATATGCATACACATTTATCAAATACTTGATTGTGTCTACTTGAATTATGCAATATTGTATTTTTAAGCAAATAGGAGGATCAGAAATTCCCTTTTCCCTCTTATCCACATAAAATCAAGAACTGAAACAGATTCTCCTTTATATTTTCACTTAAGGAAAATACACCCTGTTCTAGACTTAATTTGATGTCCATGGTGCTACCTACACATAAGATGTTAGGTGAGCTAGTATATACTTCAAAGTAAGTAGAGGAAAGGAGTGTATTAATATAATAGATCTATGGAAATAAATGATAATTATAGCTTAGATATCAAGCATCATTTTAAAATATAAACAATGTGGGCTCAGGTTACGTGGCTCCTTATCACTACCTGGGTGTGGGGTGGAGGGGAACAATGACCCCGTAAACAGCTAGTACTCATGAAGCTGTAACAAAATATTGTTCAGAAATGTCTACTGATTGTGAAATTAACTTCATGGAAAAAAAAACTGAATGTATATCGCACCAAAGACGGAGGAATCATGAAATATATAATATTGCAGTTACAAGGAACATAAAATCTTATTGGATTAATGACAAATATTGTGCTTCAGCAATTTTACTATTTTATCGACTACTTTCTTCACGAATGTTTACAAAATACAGGGACAACTTATTAATCAGTTTAAAGCACAGCAATTCTAAACCTTGGAGCATGAAATGTGAGCAAAGCAGCCACTCTGAAAAATATTTCATTAATGGGATAATTTTCCATTCAAGAATTATCTTCCCTGAATCAAATTCTCTCTATACACAGATAACATTCCTGAGGCACATGAAGACTGGAAGGCCTTGTCCAGAAATGAATCTTGTACAAACAAAAAGTGTTTTTGCTTTTGATGCTAATCACATTTTAAAATATACTGATGTTTATATTAAATATTGAACAGAAGCTTTTATTATTTATGATAGTCAGATATCTGCATTTACTACTTCTGGTTCCTGAATTTTTAAATAATTTTTATGATCCTTAGTTCTTATCATTTTTGCCAATCAGATTCTTCTGTGGTGCTACTGGTTCACAAAGATGTCGAGGAGCTATTTAACTTTCCATTTAATACTCATGTGGTTAATTTGGAATGATGAGGATGTTCTTGTTTTTTTATAAATGAATTATTCATTATTAAAGACAACATTACCCATGAATACAAGCAAGTAATATTGAGCAAGGAAGGCTTATGGCCTTAAAGCCATCATATTTAAAATCTAAAGACAGAAAAGAAGAAAAAGTAAATGCAATTCACTGAAAAATGGATACACATACACATATACACACACATACACACACATATACACACATCTCAATTCCACCTCAGGTATCATATATGTCATGATACCTCACAAATCTCATCTCTAAGGGTTTAAATAGTTACTTTACCACTATTTGGTGGTAAATGGCCACTCTATAAACTATCACCTCAACTCACCCCATTTTCAAAACTGAATTCAGCTTTCTCACCTATATTTCAGATTTAAGAGACCCCAAAATTGTGATTCATATTCTCTTTAAACTAAATTCTTTCTGATTAAAAAGGTAGAACAATAGCTTAAAATTATTAAAGGAATTTCAAACACTGATCCAAGACACTTTGGACCATATTGTCTTTATTTGAAGTCTGGAGAAGGAAGAGGAAGAGAAGGAGTAGGAGGAGGGGGAGGATGATGATGATTCTGGCCACAAAGAAGGAAATCAGGAAAGCTCTGTTTATATCTTCCCTCATGTAAGACCTATGAAATAGGTCTTATTATGCACGTTTCCCCATTGAGGAAACAATGGCCCAGATAAAATATGTAACTTTTTAATTATAATATTATTGGTGTGAGATTGACCCAGCACTTGAACTAAGATCTGCTTAACCCAAAGTTGTTTTATTTTTAATTTGCCAACTTATTTTTGAGGAATGACATTTTAAGATCAAACATGGTAGATTTAACATTACATTCATCTTTGCTCCTTCCAAAATCCCACTAAAATTATAGCAAAAGGAAGAATCTTTAAAACAGAAACTCAAGAAGACAAAGAAGAAAGTGGGAGACAATGCATAAAAGAAGTATATGATGTTTGGAAGATTAAGAGGAGAGAGAGGGTAACTAATACGATTGATAGGAAAATGCAAACCCCTGCTAGAGTTTTCAGAAAAGATGGAGGTCAAAGTGTGGGCCAGGGTTTAAAAAAAGATAAGATTGAAAACCTTTAAAAGATTTAAAACTTTAAAAATTTTCCCCAAATATCTTGCCGTAACTTTTCCATTTAGGCAATTACTCTAACTCAACCTAGCAGAAAACTTCAGTTTTAGAAAAATAGAACCTGAATTAATCTAGTCTGAGGAACATGGGCTCAGTTTAGTGTAAAAGAGAAATGCTATTCTGAAAAAAAAGGAGATGGAGAAGTCATATCTGAATGTGAATTCCCTCAGGATAAAGATAAGTGAGCTCTTAGAATGTTACCTAGGAAGCTTATATCACAGCAACTCCACAAAATCTGAAACTGGAGGATTCCTCTCTGGAATATCTGACCCACCCCAGACAAAAGCCCTACAGTTACTATAATTTTGTCCCTTAGGAAAATAGCAATCGTTGCCCAATCACTCTGTAGTCTTTCACATATCTATATTTTTCCCTGGCTTTATTGAGATATAATTGACAGATAAAAATTGACTATATTTGGGGTGTACAGTGTGATGACTTGATCTACTTATATAGTGTGAAATGATATTTAACTTGATAATTAACCAGAATCAAGTTCATTAATATATCTGATAGTATCATAGCCACTTCAGTTCTCGTATGGTTGCCGTTTGCATCTTTTCCATCCTTTTCCTTTCAGCTTGTTTGTTTCTTTGAATTTAGAGTGTGTCTCCTATAGAAAACATATAGTTGGATGCTCATCTTTTATTAAATTTCATCTAACAATATCTGACTTTTGATTTGATTATTTAGTTCATTTGTATTTAATGTTACTATGTATATAGTCTGATTTAAATCTGTCATTTTACATTTAGTTTTCTATATGGCATTTTTGCTCTTCCTTTACTGTCTCCTTTTTTATTAAATGGATATTTTCTAGTAACGTTTTAATCCCTTTAATGATTTTTAATTATATTTCCAAAATTACTTTCTGAGTAACTGCTCTAACACTTAAAAAATATATATCTTATCAAAATCTGCTGCAAATTTTTTACTAACTTGATTCCAGTGAAATATAAAAACTTTACTCACAGATAGCTATGGCCTCCACATTTTTATGCTATGATATTTATACACATTATATTTATATATGTTTTAAGCCCTGTAATACAATATTATAATTATTACATTTTGTAATCTTATGATTTAAAAAAAAAGATGAAAGAAGAAATGAGAGCAAGTATATATATATAGAATTTGTTATATTAACTTTCTTATTTACTATATCTAATTTTCTTCATTCTATTCCTGTAGACACTAGTTACCATGTGGTGTGTTTTCCTTACCCCAGTCAAGATTTGCTCTCACCCACCTCCTTCATGCTGTTTTTGTCAAATTTCTATATGTTATAAGCTCAACAATATAATTATATACATATTGTTTTATGCAATTACATGTAAGTCAGTTAAAAAGGAAAGGAGAATAAATATGCAATTATAGTGACTTGTATAATTACTAACATAATTGTCTTTACTGACATTTTTTACTTGTGTGTTGATTTGAATTACTGTCTGGTGGCACTTGCTTTCAGTCTGAAGAACTTCCTTTACTTTTTAGTATTTTTGTAAAGTGGGACTGCTAGCAACAAATTCTCTCAGCTTTTGCTTAGCTGGGAAATTCTTTACAGTCATGCACCGCATAACGAGGGGGACTTGTTCTATGAAATGTGTCCTTAGGTGATTTGATTGTTATGGGAACATCATAGAGTGTACTTACACAAACCTAGATGGTATAGCCTCTTGCTCCTAGGATACAAACCTGTACAGCATGTTACTGTACTGAATATAGATAATATACATAATAACATATATTATCCATGAATGCCTCTCATTGGTAGAAATTAACCCAGATATTCTGGGAGACATAGTTCCCAGGCTTTTAGCCCCTGTGAAACATGCAAGAACATAGAAGGAGGGAGACTGTCACTGAGGTACCAGATGGCAATCCAGCACATCTTTCTAGGCACAACTCATAAAAATTACCTGGAAATGGTAATATACATAATAATGGATTGGTAGGAGCATTACAGACTTGCCAGAAATTTTGGAATGTATTAATGACAGATACATAGATGACTTTGTACTCTCTCTTACTCCCACAAAAATTAACTACAATGGAAGTGTGTTGGGTGGCTACAGGACACTGTATAAAAATATATATATAATCTCAGTTAGCTATGTGGTAAGGCTATTCACAGAGTTATAGTCAAGTGAACACTGAATGTTCATTTACAACAAAAGAGTGCATATATAAATAAAGAAGACATGGGAAGAAATTATTTATGTTGTAGGAAGGAGAGCTTTGTGGGGAATCATAGATAAAATTTATATTAGAAAAATCAAAACATATCATTAGGAGCATATTATTTCAAAATATAGAGTTTAATAGCAGAAGGAACATAAAAAAAGACTTAAAAGTGTTTGCCACCATAGAACAGGACTAAGGGGAAGACAGAGTATGTCCTTTGTTGCTACAGACAAAATTAATACAGCCTTAGTATATTCAGGCTTCTATAACAAAATGCCACAAACTAGGTAGCTTATAAAAAAACAGAAATTTATCTCTCAGTTCTGGAGCCTGGAAACTCCAAGAACAAAGTGCAGGCAGATTTGATGTCTAGTGAGGGTCTATTTTTCTGGTTCACAGATGGAGCCTTCTAGCTACATCCTCACATGGTAGAAGAGAGAGGTCTCTCTTGGGCCTCTTTTATAAGAGCACTAATCTCACTCATTAGGGTTCCACCCTCATGATCTAATTACCTCCAAAGGCCTCACCTCCTAATACCATTACCTTGAGGATTAGAGTTTCAACATATGAATTGGGGAGGACCACAAACATGGAGAGCATAGCAAATACTAACACAGGGAGCATGTCTTAAAGAGAAGCCTCCCTGTATCCTAAGAATAGAGTTCCACCTTGCATGTTTAGCATTGTGGCAATTCGTCATCAACTTTTTAGAAGCCCACTGCCATTCACCCTCCATGCTAAAACAAGATAGTTAATATAAAGCCTATTACATAAAATGCATTGATGAAATGATGGTTTCTTTCCCCTCTTTCTGAATTCTATATTATGATTATGTCATTTCTCTGCTTTAATTCCTGAATGGCACCCCTTGGTTTTCAGAAACAATTTGCAAGTCCTAAAAGCCTTTGAGATTTGACCTCTGTCTACTTTTCAAGGCTCACCTTACTTACACCCACTACCCCATTCATTCCCATCCCCAGTCTTACGATGAGCAACCAGTGACATTCCTTACCCTTGCCCTTTGCACAGGCTGTTCACTGTTCTGGGGAACATCTTCACCAAATCCACTTCTCTGTCTGTATAACTCCCACCTTTCCTTCAAGACTCCACTGCAAATTCACTCCACCTGGACATTTCCCTGAATTTGCATTCCCAAACAGTTCCTCCTGCTCCTCTTCCTATGTTTTCTAGCTCAATAAACAATATTAACATCCAGCGAGTTTCCCAAATTCTAAGCCAGGATATTATTTAAGATTCCTTTCTCTCATCTATGCCCCATGTGAAATCAAAGACTAAATTCCATCAATTATACTGACAATATCTCTCCACGCAAATCTTCTTTTCCTATCAACTGCCTGACTGTCAGTTTAGAACAGTATCATTTCTTCCCTAGAAGATTATGGCAGCCTGTGTCTTTATTTCCTGTCTTGCCTCCTGTGCCCGTCCATTACCCATACTGGAGCTAGGGTGTTAAAGGGGTTATGAGTTTCTGCTACTCAGTACATAGGGAAATTTTACGCTGATTACATCTAGTCCCACCCCACACATGAAGCAAGGTTTTACATTCATTTTGCCATCACCCAAAATGTTAAATGTTCTAGTGGAGAGCTCAGTCAAAATCGTTAGGACCATTTGCTTCTGAATTCTTCACAAGCAATGGGATTGTTGAGGGGAAGTAAAAACTGAAGCAATGTCGCTTGGAATTAATGGCTTATGGGCTGACCACTGGTAACTTTAATTCTCTCAGGACAGTTAAAAGAAAGAGAATTGGGCACTGAAGTCAACTTCCAGGTAGCTCCCTACTGCTTTATCCCCTTGCTACTTTAAGCAGGATCCATGGGCCAATTAGCAATGGCATCTTCTGGGATTTTGGAAGAAATGCAGATTTTCAGGCCTCATCCCAAACCTACTAAATTAAAATATGCATTAAAATAAAAAACAATATATCAGATGACACATATGTCCCTAAAATTTGAGAAGCTACTCTCTAAAAGAAAAGTTTTCTTTAAATTCACCCTCTGACTACCACCCCTCCAGCTACCTCCTCCAGGATTAAATGTCAATCCTTCTTTTCCAGTTCTGTGGCCTCATCCTCCATTCCTAGTTTGAATCTCACCTAGTTTCTGGAAGTGGAAAAACTTGCTCTGCTAGCAAGCATCTAAATCTTTGTTTGGAACCTTGGCTGGAAGCTCCTTTCGAGTCCTAGTCTTTGTTTGTGCTTCCAGAATCTATGAGTCACGCTGGCCAGATTGATCTGGCAGGGAAAAGGGCCCTCCGAGCACAGGTGAGAGGATTCTGTGAGGACTAAGGGGCAAGAGAAACGCACAGGAAACACCAGCTTAAATCTTTGAAATTAATCCTAACACTTGAATATATTAAAACACAAATGTAAGCATACTACCTTTAAAAACTACACCATAAAAAGCCTTTAGTGGCAACCTGAGGCTCTCAAGAGAGAATACCTTCTCTTCAAAATGGTTTGCAAAGCTGTGTTGGACGTTTATTATTTCATGGGCCATTTATTTTTCTTCTCATTTTTCTCAGAGCAACTATTCCCCTCCCTCTCTTAGTCCATATGCTTCAGATAAAGCTGGTTCCATCTTTAGTTCCAGGAGTAGGCAGGAAACCTAAACCTGGCCAACCGGAACATGGCCAGTATAGCTAGATCACTATAGTCACATGCCCCAAACCAACTCACTTAGGCTCAGAAATAACTACAGGACTTTCACTGAACAAAGGGAGTTGGTAGACTTTTTCTGTAGCCAAACAGAGGGCGAATATTCTAGGCTCTGAAGACCCAGCCACACACTGTCTCAATTACATATTTATCTTTGATTATGTCTGTTAGTTTACTTACAACTCTTTAAAAATATCAAAAAGCATTCTTTGATAATAGCTGTGGAACTGATTTGACCTGCAGGTCATAGTTTGCCAATCCCTGGTAACAAATGATCCAGATGATGAAATTATCATTTCTCTTGTACTAGAAACTTTGAGAAGGTAAGTTTTTCCACCATGAGAGGATAAATGGAGAAAAACTCACAGCAGGACAGAAAAGATCCTAAGGATATTGTTTGAGCTCCATCAGCTCTACCCCTGAACATTGGAATTGCAGGATCTAGGAAATTTTCTTTTTACTTAAGTTGTTCTAGTAGCTTTTCTTTAACTTGTAACTAGCAAGAGTCCTAATATAAAGATCCTTCTTTTTTTAATCATTAACTATTCTTTTTTTGTTTTAATTTCAGAATATTATACAGGTACGAACATTTTGGTTACATGTCTTACTTTTGTACAATTTGAGTCAATGTTGCAAGTGTGCCCTTCACTCATAAAGATCCTTCTTGTTCTTGACCTTGTTCACTAGCATCAATTCTTAGAATAACCCAATCTCACACTCTGTGCTTTGGTCATGATTACACGTAAATCTGGGAAGTTACAGAATTTTCTTCTTCTTCCTACAATGACCTTCCCTCCCCAGGTCGCCAAGCTGACTCTAAGGCCACCTGAAGGATTCAGGTTAGACATCACTACCTCCATGTACCCTTTGGTGATCCCTGCCCCACTCATCTTACGTCATGCACTCTCCTGACACCATCCATATAAACACATCCTCTAGTGTTAACAGTGGAAAATTTTAACTTATCATAAATGAAGCATCACAAATCAATAGAGACATGTTGCTGAGAAGCAAATAATGGTGGAAAAATTGGCTAGCAATTAAGGAAAATTTCCGAATAGATCTTCACCTCACCTCATACAACAAAATAAATCTCAGATAAGTTGTTAAATATAAAACTTTATATAAAACCAGATGTTCATCTTCAACAGAATTAAGAAAATATAAATTGAAACCAAAATATAAATGTCATTTTTTTTACTAAAGTAGTAAATATCTATAGGAATAATTTTTAATGTTGGAATAGGTACTGGAAATAGATATAATCATACACTTGGGTGAAAGTATAATTATTTATAACTTTTTAATAAAATAGATATTCATATGAATAAAGAGATTTTTTTAAAGTTCATACCCTTTAACCAGAAATTCCCCTTAAATGAAACTGGTGCTGGACACAGTGGCTCATGCCTGTAATCCCAGCACTTTGTGGGGTGAAGCTGGAAGATTACTTGAGCCCAGGGATTCAAGATCAGCCTGGGGAATATAGTGAGACCCTGTGTCTGTAAAAAAAATGGTGGCACACACCTATAGTCCTAGCCACTTAAGAGGCTGGGGCCAGAGGTTCACCTGAGCCCAGAAGTTTGAGTCTGAAGTGAGCTATGATCCCATCACTGCACTCCAGCCTCGGTGACAAAATGAGATCCTGTCTCAAGAAAAATCAAAAGGAAATCAGTCACAGAAATATGTATAATTATGCATATATAAAAATGTCCATCACTCTATAATTTAGCATAGATTTAAAAAATCAAAAAATTCCAGAAGTTTAAATATAGATGATTATTTCACAAGAATACTTTTCTTAGCATAAACATTATTAATAATCATAGATTTTTTTAAATACCAAAAGATCTAAAAATTTGATATGTAAGTTACTCATAATTAAAATACCATCCGTCAAAGAATTATAATTTCTGGTAGTTTGTAATAATCATAATACATTAATAGATTGAGCTTTTAGCTATATCATTTACTAGATTAAATAATAGTTTGAGCTTTTAGCTATACCATTTGCAGTTTGGGGGCATTATACAAGTATTATTGCTTTCTTACCTCTATTTCTAGTAAATAATAGGTAATAAAAGAAGGCCTAACACCATGGTTGTTTTGAAGATTATGTAAAATGATTATAGGTCTTCCAAAAATGTGAGCTCTTTCCAAACACCACCTCTTGATTTTTTCTCTGTGTTGTATCTTATAAAAATGTATGTGAGTATGTGTTTTCCAGCTAAGTTACAATATATATACATAGCATCATATGAATATGGATACCTGGTTTTAGCTATGAGACAATTAAGACTTAGAAATAAGTGATTTGTCCAAGGTCACACAGGAAATAAGCAGCAGATATGAGATGACAGTCCAGGTTTCTTGGTTCTCAGCTTATTGCTGCAGAGCACAGACAAAACATCAATCCTAAAAATTAGGCAGCCTGTAAAAACCTGAATGCCTAAAGGACATCTTCCCACTCCCACGTCTTAACAATTACCTTCTTGTTTCAAAGGTGGTATCTGTGAAGCGTCCTTACTTGGATATGCCCCAACTTATTGTCTTGGTTTTGTTTTGTTTTTAATAGACTCAAATGCTGGCAATAATAAGACTTCCTGGCATTTGAAATGCAAGCATAGACTTTTCTTGACCATCTAGATTGGGCACGTTTATAAGGAGGAGATTGATGATAATGGAGAAGAATTTATGCTAAAAGAACTAGCATTTTTTTAAAAAAAAAATAAAACCAGTAGGTGAATTAATCATTATTAACTAAGAATTAGTTTTAAAGACTAAATAACCCTAGAAATGTATTTGCTGAATATTTTTCTAGATCCCTTAGAGCATAAAGATTATTACGACATCATCATCTCTGTATCTTCCTACTCACCTTTGGAAGACAGGGATATGAAACCAGAATAGATTGTGTTTCATTCTGCATGATTGTTCCAAACTGTGTGGGAGAGCTGTGTTTGTTCTTTCTTACATATCTTTGTGAAAATATATGATAGTGATCCTGCTGGCCTGAGGAATGGTGGGTGTTGTGCCATGTGGAGTTAGTTGTGTGTTTGTGGGAAGAAAAGCCGTAGGAGGCTGGTGTGATGTGTCTGGAACTTGCATCAGTGGATGTGTTAGGAATGAGTCAAGTGTATACCTAACAGGCAGCAACATCTTTACAGCGTGCTTAAGTGGGGCAAAATTTGTTCTCAGTATACCTGGAATTAGATTTGAGCCTACCCATTGAAATATGCATAGAATCACTTCCAATATTATCTTCACAGTTAAATATAAACCAAAGGTAGCTATAGTAGCACAGGAGGTACCAATTTTCAAAAATATGGAAACACTGCATTTCCATCACTATCAACGAATGAAAGCAAACTTTCTAATTTACCCCCAACTTAGAAGAAGTGCTGTGTTTCAACATTCTGTGCACAAAGAGTTTAGGTAAAAAAAACAAAGTATATAGGACAAACTCAGAATGTAGTATAGAATTATGTTTATCTTAAATATTTAAAGTTTGTTTTTAAAAGTACATTTTGTAGTGTTAAGTTTAGATCAATTGAAAATATGCTTTTAATTACTCCTTACTGTTCAAAAGATCAAAAGTTGGCTGAGCCTGCTGACGGAATAAAGGCTGTTCTCCGAAAAAAAAAAAAGAAGCTGGCATTTTATAAGAGATGATTGGTAAGAGAAATTTTATATGAAAGAATTCCAGGCTATACAGAGGCGATTTAGAGCAGCTGA
>CAUYPO010119014.1:0-56427 GCA_963574435.1 Cheirogaleus major
ACCATGGGGTAACGCAACAAGAAGGCCCTCACTAGATGCCGGCACCATGCTCACGAACGTCCCAGCCCCCAGAACAGTGAAAAATAAATTGCTTTCTCTATAAATTACCCAGTCTCTGGTATTCTGTTATGGCAACAAAAAAAAAAAAAAAAAAAAAAAAAAGACCTAGAGACCCCATGAAAACAGATGTGTGGGAAGCTTAAAGTAAATTTTCAGTTCTTAACTCTGGGCTGTAAGCCTAGGGCATCTCAGTTCACAGATTCAGCCTTCCTTTCCCTCTACATGTCTTGGTTGGTAAGAGAACAATTCTAACCCCTTGGCTGGCCCTGAACCCCAACAGCTTGACCGCAGCCCAGGAAACGTAGCTCAAGTTTGAAAATTATTAGTGTTAAACAGTGTTTTTTCTTACCTCTTAAACTAAGACAGTAGAGTTATAACAAATCAAATAATGTAATTACCTTTATCTCGTTTGTAATTATATATTTTTTTCTTTTTGAAGCGGTTGAGGTGGAAGGAGGTATTTTACTAAAAATATTTTAAAAATAGCCTTAGGAAAAAAATTATAAGTTGGGCAACCTAACTTTTCTCTCTTAAATATTTTAAATTCAACTAATGGTTTTAACTCCATAAAATACTACGAAGTTTGAATACCATATAGGCTTTGAAATATATCTTATCCTTACTCTGTGGATATCCTTCTAGTGTTTACAGGTACTTACTTCATTTTCTATAAAGGTACAAGAGATTATGAGGACACTGTCACAATTTTTAATATTAGATGGTAGAAATTGCATTTTGGTAGCCAAGACCAACAAATGAAATGTGCTCAGCAAAGTTTATACAAGCTTAATTGGGAATAACAATGATGAAAATAATAAGATACAAACTTAGCCCCACTGGGAGATAAGAATACAAATCAGAATTTCATACACACATTTAAAATAAATAGATGTACACACAAAACTTCTTTATCTTCTAAGTTACTATCAGTTTGATCTTAAATTCGGACTTGAGAGAGTATTTGCGGGTAAAACCATTCACCAAATATCTACCAGTCTTTAATCTGTTGCATGGAGTAGGGTATGATCTAGCATAGGAATGTAATTATTTCACTAGTGGCTAAATAATTGATAATATAGCCAATTTTACATCTCATGATGGAGACTTGTATGTTACTCACTTTAGGCACAGATGTATGTGGCCCCAGTTGTTGCTGACACTCACTCTGGATAAGAGAGTGTTTGAGAACAGTTAGAGCCCCAATCCATGGCTGTTAGGAGGCTGCTAACAGAACCCCACAGCGCTGCCTTGCTAAGTCCTTGCTAACCCAAAATACCATAACACATGCAAGAGTCAGATGATGCTTGCAAGTGACTAAACTAGTTAGAGGAACATGCCTCGTTAGTGCAGAGTGTATGCTTTCATAAGACGACACATCCCCAACAATTTCTGGCTTCTCCTCTTGCAGAAAAACAAAGATTGAGAAATAAGAATAGTAGGTTGCACACTTCCTATTCATGATATTTTTCTAATTTTATTTCCTTGAAATGAAATAATAAATTTCACAAGTAATAATATTGATGGCTATTTTTCAAATTATCCACGGATGTCTTTAACCCTCACAACATCCCTATGCGATTAATTGTTTTTATTCTCATTTTTAAATGAAGATTTCAATTCTCAGAAAAGTTAATTAACTTGTCATATTATTTGGCATATGGCAAAAGAGAAAGATTTTTCTGACACTAATGCCCTGGTTTCTGTCCACCATCTTTCTATAATATTTCAGGGAGCCTGGAGATCTTATTCCCACCCGAGCCAAGTGCAAAGTCTCTCTCTCTCTCTCTCTCTCTCACACACACACACACACACACACACACACGCACACACACGCATGCACTCACGTGCACACACCATCTATATAACACACCTCACCTTTTCCCAAGGAATCGTGGAACCCTAGTTTATCAAAGGAATTAATTTGCTTTTCTGCATAGAAAGGGCCAATTTAGGGAAATCTGCCCATTCCTGATTGGAACAGCCTTGGGAAAGTCTAATTTTCAGTGACCTTTAGGGAAGAGTTCCAACTTTCAAGCCAAAAGGCTTTGGCCCGGAAGCCAACATGCCAAGTGTACCCCCTGACACTCTCCTGACCCACAGCCATCAGTTTTATGAGCAGCCCACTCTCTTTTAATGTCCTCCCTGGGTGCCACCTGACACTCACATCCCTGGTGCAGAGAGACTGGTACCGGCCAGGGGGGGGAAGAAAGTGTGCAGAGGGATTAAAAAGTACCCTGTTCATGGCTTGAAAGTTTGTAAAGAAAGTACTGAACACAGACTTCCCATAGAATCAAAAGGAAAATTTATGCATCGCCTTTGAGTTCAACTTCTCCATTAAAGCTTTTTCCCTATAATCTAGGGAGTTCTTATCTTGGTGACTTATGATGTTATGAAGGGGCTCATGCATGGAAAATGTCAATAGAAATAGTAACTCTGGAAGGGAAGGGCCTCCTAATTAGTCCCCATTTAGATTTTATGATGGCTTTGAGATCTGCTCATCCTGACAGTGCGCACTGTGGTTACATATTGTTCTAGCCTGAGGGAACCATAGGAAAATCCAGATTTATTGTACCTATCATACCAGCATATTTCATTTGCCATTATGAGCAGCCATCTCGCAATGATGCAGGAGTATTTATTACAGATTAAATTGTAGGACCTGGATGGTTTAGTGAGGTTCTTGAGGTATCATTTATGTCATTAACTGGCTCATTATCAGATCTGCAAATCTCCATTCTTTTCTGAGCCTTCTGTTTGAGACAGAGGCTTCCGGGCTGGAGCAGCTTCCGGGCTGTATTTT
The DNA here is from genome assembly GCA_963574435.1 of Cheirogaleus major. NCBI lineage: Eukaryota > Metazoa > Chordata > Mammalia > Primates > Cheirogaleidae > Cheirogaleus > Cheirogaleus major. Next base: position 2,861 of record CAUYPO010119014.1, read on the forward strand.
GTGGTAGCGTGGGCATGAAGTTTGAACGCAGACAAAGCAGATCGCTTGCATCCCCCCACCCCCGACCCCCCACCACCCCCTGTTGTTGTTTTACCTGAATTCCTGGAAGGTCGTGGCAAATCCCTCTTAGTGCTGTTTGCTGGGGGTCAGGGCGGGAAGGTTCTATCTATCTGGCTGCTCAATTCTGACCAGGTGCTTGTGTGTATGGAGGAGCACGGGGGCGGGGGCGACTTTTGAGCTGCAGGATTCAGGGGATTTATTTTCAGAGGTGACTAACGCTAATTAGGTTAAAAGTGCCTGGCTGCCTTCTAAAGATGCAGCCTCCAGTTTTTCTTCTCTGATAAATAACCCCACGTTTGAAAACCAGGAAAGGAGAGGAGGAGAGTGCGTGCAATTTAATTGTGGTTATTTAAGAAGTTAGCTGTTCTTCTGTGCTGATTATCTGCCGCGAGAGGGTTCAGTTTTCATGTCTTGGTACCTCTGGGACTGCATTTTAATTCTACCTGGGAAGCTGAGCGAAGAGGATTCACTGATGGCCGATTATGATATATATATTTTTAAAGATAGCAGAATATTCTTGCCTAAAACAGGCTGGTGAGCATTTTCAGGAAGGAATACTCAGACCTCAGTGTTCAGCCCCTACCTCTCTGCTCGGTTTAGTTCTTCTATTTGCATTTATTGTTTGATTCAAAGGTGGGGTTGTGGGGGGGTCTTTGTTGTTGGTATTTGTTCTATTTACTCTCCTATATTGCTTTTTCATAAAACCCAGGGAATGGCATTTAAGTTGCTGTGTTCTTTGGTATTAAAATACTCTCCATACAGGAACAAAAGTACCTATAGAAATTCTGAACTCAAATTCATAGATTATCTGGGAAAGAAATGCCTTGTGATTTAATTGTTAAGCATAATGAATTCACTGCATGGACAATAGTTTCTGGTAAAGGCGCATTTTCACAAAAGAAAATTACAGGTGTAAGCTATTCCGTATTCTTTAAAAAGGATTTGATAGTATATTTTACAGCTGGATTTGAGACAACAGAATTGGTTAATTGTTAATATTTGCACAGATAAGTCCTTATAAAATAGTTTCCTTTTTTCAATTTGCAGAGCCACATACAGTAATTTTACTATTGACTAATAACTCAGCAGAAAGTATACAAACTGTTTCACATCTGCAACTATCCCTCTAGGTCTAAAAAGAAATAAATTTAAAATGCCCTGGTTGGACCGAAATGAACATTAGATGTATGGCAGGCTTTTCTTACCGCACACTGAATTTGTCCCCGTTTAGCACCTGAGCGGCACCCAGGCTCCTGAACCGCACCCAGGCTCCTGAACCAATGCTGAGCAGCCGTTTCTTTTAATTAGTTATATCAGAGGGGGCTGCAGAAAGCTCCTCATTTTTACTTGTTGCTTGCAAGTTAATGAAGCAATGTAGAAAGGTCAGAAGGAATCATTTTTACTTTTTGCCACTAAGCAGGATAATTTAGAGGCGTGATAACGATGCAGTTGCCTCTATGTTGTTGTAGCAAGAAGGGACTGCCCAGCTCCAATAACAGCCTGTCATTCTTACTAAGAAAGATTTGATAACAAAAATTATATAATTTGTAATTTGTCGTTTTTGATATTCAGTGTCTCTCCCACATATTGTTTGGAGACAGAAGAGATTTTAGGAGAAATAATGTGCAGTAATTATTGTCACCCATCTGCAATGTGCAAAGCAAAATTAGTTTAACTCCAGGAGGCTGGGTTTTGTGGGGGATTTTTTGGTTATGTCTTATTTTTCCCTAAAGCTCAAATAATTTTTAATTATTTCTATTTTGTCTCTAGCATGAATTGTAAAATTACATAACTTTTTGTAAAGAAATATATTTAGGCCTCAGTCCCTTACACCTACCTCTTTCGCTTAAATCTTTGAATTAAGAAATGTCACTTGTAAGCAGAATTTAAGGGGAACATGCAAAATTTTTGTTACTTGTTTATTTTTGTACTGTTACCTTTAATATTTCTCTCAATATTTATTTTAAAGTTGGCTCTTTAATAATGCTTTAGTTGGAACTGGAATAAAAAGCTGATCAGAAAATTACTCTTAAAATAACATAAATATTCAGATTTAAGAATCATTTTTCACTAAATGTTTAATGACAGCATCTTATATCAAAGCTAATTTTAAAGACTGTGTATTTTTAAACAAGTGCAGTATTTAAAGGAAACATCCATACGCACGACTGCTTAAAATGTTGTTTATATAGTCCCTTGATAAGTGTGTTAAGCGGATTATAATTATATACATATATGTATATATGTATGTATATGTGTAACACCGTACCTGCGTGGTTAGCCAATTAAACAGAACGTAGCACTAAATGAGTCATGTCTTGTATTCGCTGTGTACTGTAGGCACTCTTGAAGAAATAAAATCTGTGCTGCTATATAAATAGGCTTCTTGAAATAAGAGATTTTTATTTGAGGTTTCTTTGTAATGCTCCTCTCACCAATCTTAGTGCTTGGTCTTTTGCATTATAGTCTTAATATTGAGCTTGCTCATTAATCTCCGTCCTTTTTTAGGTTAGTCTAGGCTGTTCTTGTAGCTGTAGTACTCACTGGGTTGCCGTAGGAACAAGAGATCCGAGTAAATATGCTTATGGAGAAGAAATGACTACTAATTAAATGTGAATAGCATTTATAAATTGCCTAGTTCTCACAAAATGCATAACATAATATGCTTTGATGTACTTCATTCATTAGTAAAAGGCACCTATATTTTAAAAATATATACTAGTAGAGAAAATGAAATTTTAATGCAAAAACGTGGTTTCGTTTTTTCTACCGACTATAAATCCTGTAATTTAATGCAGATATCCTTTTACTGCATTTACATGGCAGAAGACTACATTTGGTTGGCCTGTGAAAGTGCTGGAAACCTTTACTATTCTCTCACCAAAGTGTAATTCCTTTTTTATTGTTGGAAGTATAGCTTTTCTATTACATTTTAGACAAAAAGAAACTGGCTTATAACGTCCACTCTGAATCTAGGTAGGTAATATTTTCCCATCACACGGAGTGCTGTGGTCTTTCCTGCCTATTGCCCGTAAAATCAGGACTCTGGTGTGACACTACAAAGCAAGCTTTCAGGCACCGGCAGCTTTGGCAGCTTTAGTTTTGCTTTGTTTAATGCTGAAAAGCACCTCTCACCCTTCCCAAGATGTTAAGTCCCCAACTTCATTATCATTCCGCATGTCACAGCAGATGACCTAATCAGGTTTCCCCTTGTGATGCTGCGATTCAGGAGTACAGTCATCTTCTTTAACATTTTGTCATTTCATTTGGGGAGTTGAGTGTTCGGGATTGACTTATTTCCAAACAATTGATAGAGAACTGGTCCGCAGCACTCTGGCGTAAGATGATTATTGCAAGCCCTATCTACAATTCCAGGACAGGCAAGCCGTTAAGTTAAATGGGCCGTGGGCATAGTTATGTTAACTTCTAGGTTAACTGAGAGAACTATTGCAGTTTGATTATTGTATTCTAAAGATCTTTCTTCTTACAAAGACTACCCAAATAACTGACTGGCAGAGTATCAAAAAAAAAATAACAATAAATTTCAGGGATTTAAAAAAAAATGCTTTTAATGACCTACTTTATATTTCCCTTTGTTTTAATAATATAGATGCATATATATTTAACAAAAGAAAATGCTCAGGCTCATGCCCCCTCTTTCTCAAAATCAGAGCAAAGGATCCCCTGTAATAATGAAAATCCTGGGTGACAGAGAGTTTGATTTTTATTTGACTGCATAGAAATCAATTCTGTGGCTCAAGTTGTCTGAGCATGAGCAGTTGACTCAAGGGAAGTTGGTTGTCGGCCTTTTGCTATGTGGGTATGATTGGGACCACGTTTCCTTTTTATTGATTTTTAGCAAAGCATTTGTTGCCAAGTGATGTGCCAGGTTGAGGGTAGTAACAGAGACGTATTGTTTATTTTCTGGACAGTTCTTAATTCCCAAAGTAGCTAAACTGTAACTTTTCATATCTTTTCTAGAAGAACAAAAGTGAGTAGAATGATGCTTAACATTTAGTAGACATTATGTCTATGCTATTTCTAATGCATACTGTTTTTGTATAGTGATTTGCATGGATTTAAAGTATTATGGGTTTTATCATGTCAGATGAATGAGATCACTTTAAATTATGGGCATTTTGTAGGTCTTCAATAAATAAATATTGAATTTAATTGAATAACAAATTTTAAAAATTATTAATCTTTGAGTAAAATTTGAATCTCAGCTTTCTGAATTATATTTTCTCTTATAAGTGCTATAGGAAAAGTCCCTTTAAATTATAATTACATTATTTAGGGTTTTCATGAATTGGCAAGATTGCCTGAAAGGTAATTCTATTCACTCACTAAATAATAGTTGTTTTTGTTGTTCTTCTTCTTATTACAACTTGAAAGGAAGGGCATTGTATAAACATACCAGTTAGATTCTCAATATTAATTTCAACCCATCTATTTAAGGAATATCATTTTATTCTGATTCTGATATTTAAAATCTTTGCAATTCTATTTGAGATTAGCAGATAATTTAATAGATAATATTATTAAATATATATAATATTATTAAATAATTTCTATTATCTATTATAATAATATGATAATTTTTATTGAACTTTGCTGTATGCCAAGAACTATGCAAAACACTTTATATGCATTTCCTTTTTAATCTTCATAAAACTCCATGAGAGAGCGATTTTTAAATGAAGAAGATGAAATTCAGAGAGATTAACTAATTTGTTCAAAATATAAGTGGTAGAGCCAGGATTCAAACCTTAGACAGCCAAATTTCAAAGCCTAAATGTTTAACTCTTTTAAGATACTTCTTATTTTCATCTTAACTTATTTTTCTTTTGTGGTGTTTTACTGAAATAACACACTCCTTGCATTATTATATATGCTTTATGTCCATGTTATACTTTTTTATTTAGCTATTATCTATATATAGTGTGCATAATTTTCTTTTTCTTTAATGGCTATGACTATAGACCTTGGAAAACTGTGGCACCCTTGCAAACCCTTGCAAAGTGTCATGTAATTACTTAGCTTAGTTCTGCTTTATGACCAATTTTCCATTTGCATGTCTTGAGCAAACTGAAAGCCTTGTGTTTTTAGTGCCAGTTTGCCATGCACCTGGAATTCCTATCTTCTTATAAAGATATCTTACTTGACAGTATTTCAGGAGATAAAAGTATTCATGTAAAGGTTGTGTTGAGCCCAAAAGATTGATTTTTATATTAAAAATAAAATAAAACATTGATTCTTAAACCTATATGAGGATTAAATTATTGATTCGGATTAAGAGCAAACATCAACAGTTCCATAACTTTATTGCTTCTGAGGTTCCATTTCTCACTTCGAAAATCAAGTTAATCTCCTAGAAATGCCTTATGCAGGATACCTTCGCATTTACAGAAGTCAAAGCTTATGATACTTTGGGAGTTGTAGTGACTCTTATCTCTAAGCACCACAAAGTACCATAAGTAGATTGTGCTGTTGCTTGCCTTCATTGCCTGATTATCCCAGCCTCTCATCAGAAGAATAGCATTTCAAGACTGGACTGTAGCCAACTCAACTGTAGCCAACTCAAGATACTAAACCAGAGAAGTAATTTTAGAGTAGGTTTATGTTCTAAAATAGTTTAGAGGTTTTTTTCTAAGTTTGATAACCTATAATTTTTAAATTTCTTATTTCAAAAAAACACAGTAAATACTTAAGTCAGAAAACCAAGATGTATTTACTGAGTACCTCTTCTCAGTAAAGATGGACTGGTGGACAAAGGACCCAATGAGGGGACAAAGACTAGGTTGTCACCCTAGCTACTACTAGCTTCACCTCTCCAGCCATGGGACATTAGGTAAATCACATCCCCTCTGAGTGTCAGTTTCTTTCGTTCTTAAAGGTAGATTTGAAGCCTACTCTGATTACCCCACAACGTTCTTATGAGGATCCCGTGAAATAACAGATGTGGAAGTTTGGGGAGAATTGTGAAACAATATATAAATATATATCACAAGCTTAATTTTTCTCTATCTTCCTCACAAGAGCTAGGCCCTGCTAGTTCTTTTTCTGATGCTCAAAACATGTGCCTAATAATGAAGGATAAGTTTTTATCCAAGTGCAAAAGTCTTATTTTATGGGGGCATGACCCCACCATTGAATTTTGCATTGCTTAAATTTTTGATCTCTTGATCTATATGGTTTCAATAAACCACTTTTAAATGTTTAAGGGCATATTAACAAATTACTATCTATAACAAACTGTAACAACTTGGCATTATATTATCTGATTATGTGATAATTATTAAGTAACAATAATTAATAGGAAACATTGAAGACTATAGGCATTGTGTTACATAATGAATATATATTGTTTAATCCTCACAACAACCCTCTGACTATAATTATTTCCATTTTACAAATTTCAGATTTGAATTCACAGCTGACTTCAAAGACTTTGCTTTTAACCATAATTTATATTGCCTCAGTCTCGGGAAATGAGGCCATTTTTTTAAAAAATAAACCATGTCTTTCTTGCCCTTAGCAGTAAAAATTTTTTAAGGCTATATACTTGCCTAAATTATGCTCAAATGCTTAAAATTCTATGTTAGATATGCCTTCTGAGTCATTATCCAAAATATATCATTTTTAAAAAAGACTCACTAATTTATATTCTCACCTTAGTTTTGTGTCCAAACCATAGTAAACACTTTATTCATTAAATTTGAAAGAGTAATTATTTGCTGTTCCAAAAACCAAACATACATGAAAAAAATAAAGATTTTGTTTTTATCATTTAGTATATTTAAATTTTATGGCCTAGTCACTAAAAATAATTACAAAAATATTCTGAAATTCATTGAATGCTGCCAGTATCATTAAAATATATCTTTAGTCAGACAAGATGACAGTTTTGGAAAGGAAAAAAAATCACCCAAAGGTTAAATTTTCAGTAACTTGTTTCAAAAATGGCAAAGAACAAAATTTATTGGCTTTTATTTCAGTGATTTCATTTTATAAATTGGGACACTGAGTCTCACAGAGTAGATTGAATATTCCAGTTTTTACCTGAATATGTTATGTTTCTTTCTGCTTATATCTTGTACTACTCCCTAACACCAGAGATAGACAACCAACAATTAAAAAGTGATATCATATGTTACATTCAACCCAAATACTGTATATAGTATTTCCCCAAATATCTGGAAATTGCTCACTAAAACTATACATACATCATTCAATTATTTCTTTTTCAGGATATAGCTTTTTGCCTGACTAATCAGTAGCTAGATGTTGAACAAATTTAATAATGTACTAAACTTGGAAACTGCATCACCTATAACATTTATCTCAACAAAGCAGCTTCCCAGTATCTAAGATGGTTAAAGAAACATTTAATGTAACAGCAAAATTTGAAAACAACTATGCTTCCTTTGAAAAGAAAACTATAATCAAATGTATGTATGTCTACAATGCTTGTGTCAAACCAGTAATTTGAATTTATAATTCTTGATGTCTTAAAAAATGCTTTCCTCAATGCAGTGTTTTTCTATTATCTTTGAGTACCTCAAAATTCAATTCATTGTACATTTACTGAAAGAATGCTGTGTCTTAGGTTCTGACTACACAAAGCTGAATAAGGCATTTTCATAATCTTCAATGAGTTCACAGCAAAATAAGATGCAACCAGTAATAACACTGTGAATGGGAGAAGACAGTAATGGTGGCACAGAAACAGAAAGGAGCCTTCTGCCTCACAGAATCTGAAACATGGCGTATGGGATGAGGCTAAATAGAGGAGAGATGTTTCAGGTAAAAACACAAATGAATAAAGGTGAGAACTTAAGAAAATACTTGGTGAGTCTAGAAAGGAGGAAAGTGCAGAGTTCACAGGGACTAGAAGATGCAGGGGGTGGAACAGGGGCATTAGGAATTGAAAAAATTGAAGCTGGAAGTATTAGAGGTAGATTTTGCAGAAACTGCTTTGTTAAGGAGTTTAGCCTTTGCCATATAAGAAATGAGTCATCACAAAATGTTTCTAATCAGAGAAAAACTTGATTGTATCTATGTTTCAGAAAGATGATATTAATAGTACCTATGATAGGGAGCATGGATTTAAAACAATGAATTTAAAAAAATAAGTAAGGAATAGTTGTATAATTAATTAAATTTATTTTTAAATCTCCTGATAGTTTTCAAATAGGTCAGTGTTCTTCTTGTTTCTCTGGGCTACCAAGCCTGATTTTACATTTTAGAAACTCTTCAGCTCTCTTTTTCTCTGTCATCATAAATGCTAACCTCCAGAGTGATCTTACTTTTTCCCCTTAAGATGTTTTTATGCAAATGTGAAATGTGCCTAACCTCCAGACAAAATTTCACCTGTTTATTTTCCGCCAGCTCCCTCCAAGCCAGCCACAGTGAATGCTTGTTGGTTGTTTTCCTGGTGTGCTTTCCCCTTTTTTCCATCGCCAAGAAACTTTATTTCCAATAAGATATTTATGTGCTTCTAGGTAAATTCACCTCTTTCCTCAGATCAAGCTTGGAGACTTTCCCAAGACTGGATTCATCAGTGTCTTTCATCCCTCTGATTACATTACTGGTTTAGAAGTGAGCGTGGGTCTTGCTATGGTGCAATCACACTATAAATTTCAGAAATTTTTCTGCAATAGTAGGACAAAAATCTTATTTTTCTTGGCTGAAGTAAATCAAGAAATCACCTGAGCTCCTGTCAGCCAATGTGATGCCAAGAAGGGATTGGGCTGAGGATGGCACCCAGTAAAGAGGAAGAAATGAATGGAAAGGAAGAAATCAAGTCCTGATCAAGTGGCTCCAGCCATGGCTTCAAACTCCCATAAAGCCAGACTATCTCTCAACTTTATAGTTACTTGAGACAATAAATTTTTTCTTATTGTCAAATTTTTCTGTATTTACAACCAAAAACACTATAACTGCTACCTGTCAGTGTTCCTTGGATCACAATAACATGTGCCATTTCTTTCCTGGTATTTTCTTAAATTTTGCTTCTTTTTATTACCAGAATAAAATGTTTTATATATTTAAGAACATGTATACGAAAGTATTTTAATCATTTTCATATTTCCCTATGATTAATGGTCTTGAGATCATATAAAAATAAATACATAACTTAAATTTTATATCAGCTCTAATGTCACACAAATAAAATTAAATTATACTTTTGAATAAGGAACAAGACGATTTGACAATAAACATAGTTGTTTTTTATTTCTTTTACGATTTTTAGTATAAGCCATGATGCATATTATAATAGATTTCAAAGCAACTGATTTTCAATGATCTTTGGCGAACTTTGTTTAGGTGTCTGATAACTTTTGGAAATCTTTTTCAAAATAGTGCTTGGGAGAAGACCTGAGGTGGCCAGGAAAACGTTTTGGCAATCTCAGAGTAGCACAATTGAGGGAATCAAGGATGTATAATTCATGATATTGTAAGTTTAAATAGAATTTCAACATGTATGTAGAAGACAAATACCAAGAGGGCATTTTTTTTCTTTTTTCTTTTTTTCTTAACCAAATGAGAAATGATAATCCTAGGTTTCATTAGGCAGATTTTTCATTAACTAGTAACATTATTAACTATCTGTAGTTAAGTAGAACCCTCAAGAAATGTCAAGGAGAGGTGCTATTTGTAATGGTTTTTGGTTCAACCCATTCTTGTTGAAATTCAAGGTACCTTGTGGTTTTATCTCTAGAAGCTTGCTACTCAAAGATTGGTCTCCGTGTGGCTTTTGATATGCCCATGATATGGGGCTCTTGTTAAAATGCAGATCCTGAATCAGTTCACCTGGGGTAAGGCCTGAGGAATCTGTATTTCTAACAGGTTCCCAGGTGATGCTGATTCTACTCACCATAGCTTGAGAGGCAAATATATGCCAATCCTTATAAAATGCAGGATTTAACTATTAATTTGCATATTATTCACATATCTGTGAATCTTCAGAATGTCTTTGTATTATTGTCTTATATGAAGAATCTGGTTTTTTTCTTTATCATGCAGGTAAAACTTTCCCTGGGTTCGTAACAGCTAGTCATCCTAATCACTACGCCCTGGATGGAAAGGGAAGTTTGCTGAGCAAACTTGGTATTGCTTTTGCTCTGATATCAGATAAAAATTATGCTTCTTTTATAGTCATAATTCCCAAGGGCAGCCATAAATGCAAAGAGCAGTGATTAATTTTCAAGCCTTACCTGACATATCTGCTGCATTTGACACAAGTGTTTACTCCTTCATTCTGAAAACATTTGTCTCATTTAATTTCCAGAATACCAAATTCTCTTGGTCTTCTTCCCGCCTCCCAAAACTAAGTCCTTAGGCCTACCTCCTCTTAATCTACACTCATGTCAAGGATGAAGCTCATCCAGTCTCTTTGCTTTCATTGCAATTGTTTACTCACTACTTAAAAATATATGTTTCCAGTATCTGTCTCCTGAATTCTAGGTCCATAGATCTAATTACCTATACTCAACATCTCAAGACACCTTAAACTTAAATATATTCAAATCATGTTCACTTCCCACTCTAATTCTGCCTCTCTTGCAACTTCTCCCTATGTAGGAAAAGAGGGACTCTATTCAGGTTACTCAAGTCCAAACCTTGGAATCATCTTTGGCTTCTTTTTTTCTGTTACAAACCACTTGTGATTGGTTAGCACATGTTTTCAGTGCTATCTTTCAAGTAGATCATTATCCAGCCACATCTTACTCCCTCTATGACTGCTATCAAACCACCATTGCCTCTGGCTTGGATTTTGTAAATATCCTCCTAAAAGATGATCCTCCATCTGCTCTTGTCTCCTTGTCACTTTGCTCACAACTTCCAATGGCATCTCTGAGTAAACCAAAAATCTAAAAATGAACAAAACAGACAAAAAAGTGCACCTTACACTGATCCAAAAGGCCTTTCTGTTCCTTTCCCTCTTCCTCACTGTGCCGCCAGCACACTGGCCTCTTCTTTTTCCTTGTACATACCAGGTACATTAGTACTTCAGGACCTGGAATCCTGTCTCCCCATAAAGCGGATCCCTCTCCTCCCTATACATTTGTTTGCAAGCCACCATCCTAATGAGGCCTTCTCCAATATTCCTATTTAAAGTTGAAATATTTCTTCTAGGGTATCCTCTAACCTAGTTTCCTGTCTTATTTTTCTCCATAATACTAATAACCATCGTACTTACTTCATATTATCTGTTTGTGATCTATTTCCTCCTACTATTAATAGAACGTAGGCTCATGACAATAAAACTATGTCTGTTTTATTTATTATGATGTCTATCTTGTGTCAGATATTCAATAAATATTTTAATGAATGAATTAATAAAAGCATACACAAGTAACAAAATGTATAATAATAATAATGTATAAACATATATTTTTTTAACTTTTTATTTTTATTAATTTTTTATTTCATAATATTATGGGGTTACAAACATTTTAGTTACATGTAATGCCTTTGTATTTTCTTAATTTAAAAGGATCTTCTTTCAACTTGACACTTCCATTTACATTCAGCATCAAGGATTCTGTAAACAGGTACTAAAATTTGAGCAATAATTAATATGCCTGATCCTTTCAACAGATATCATGACTTTGGGTTTTCAAAGTTCTGCTCATCTCTGGAAAAGAATATTCTGTTTGTATGTAACACTTAGAAATTACTTTAAAAGTTGTGTCTTCCTGTCATTTGTTCTTTTTTTAAAATTTATTTTCCTTCTTTCTCTTTTTCAATAGATTGATTGATTGATCGCATGTAGTCATGCAGTCTCATTGGCATGACCTTTATCTGGCCTCAAGCATTATATTCATGAATTTGGTCCCATCCAGTTGCACCATTAGAGGATTTCATCTCATACACAGCCATCCCACGACTTATCTGTCCCTGGGTCATCTCCCAAAGTACAGTGTTTAGGCACATAGTATGAGTATGCAAACAAGTAGCTACTTCTTCACAGGTTATATTTGTTTCATGTAATTTAAATTCTGAATAACAATTGGTATTCCTACTAATAAGCATATTATCTCTGTTCCACATTTTGTTTTCAAATACCTTAGACCAAGAGAAGGAAGCACAGTAGAGGGCTTTCTTTTAACGTGTGTTTGACCCAACTAGCTGTTAAAAGTTTACTGTTTCATTTTGATTTTCTCATTAAGGTAAAATAAAAATATTTCCATGTGAAAATCTCATTATGCACCAAATGCCTCCATAGGTCTGTGCCAGCTCTGGAGAATAACTTAAATTGTATTGACTGGCAGTAGTACTGGGGGGCAGGTATACTTTGCTTGCTACTGAGCTGGGAGCTTCAAAAAAGACTGACTTAACAGCAGGTGTTGTGGGTCACTGTAAAACAGAAAAGGGCTGATTTGACACTCGATTAAATACTTAAGTTTATGCAAAAAGTGGCCATGGGCTCATCCCACTGTACATTGTTTACATGTACAATTAACGGGCACATACAATTAAAAGAATGAAAACAATGACAATAAGCTAAGGTGTACCCTATAATATCTAACAGTATTCTGACCCACCTTTTATTGGGAAATAGATCTAATATTTATATTTTCATTATTTACTTAAGGCTTTATGTAATTCACTGGTTAATAACTTAGAAATGTGTCTTCAAAATTGTTCTCTCTGAAAGTAGACCATGAAAGGAAAGAATGGCATTTGTAGGGCCAATTAATTGTCAAATCAAATTAAAATATTTATTAAAATTATATAATATAAATTCAATAGCAGATAATTAACATAAGAAATATTTTTTCTCATGAGGAAGGGAAAAAATACTTTTCTAACTCTCTTCCAAGGTCATTATTGAAACACAGGATCAGTATGTATAATTACAATATCATGAATACTTAAATTTCTGTCATGCTGAGAAAGTCATGATAAGATTACAGCTAGCACACTGATTTTGCTACATGACCTTTCAACTGGAAAACTCAAACCATCTTGCCTTAGAATGATCTGTTACATTCTACTGTACCTGACAAAAAGAAAAATAAGAGAAATGTCTGAGATCTAAGAATTTGTAGTTTGCACAATAACAGTCACAGGATATCTGAAGCTTCTAGGTAAAACATTCATGATCCAATGAAAAAAATAACAACATCTCTTCTGGTATGAACTCAATGTGCTCATGCTGTTTTGCATTTTCCTAGAGTATGTCCTTTTTTAAGTTTTCTTAAAAGGTGCATTCTAAAAAACAGAAAATGTGGTTATATTAATGAATAAGCATTGTATGTCACACCAAATATAGTAATTCCAGTGAAATTCAATTTTCTTCATTTCAGATGATTGTAAAAGTTAAATTCTGCTAGATTATATGGAACAAAACTTTATAAATTTGTGTACAATATCACTATCTTTTTATTCACAACCCTTTTGTTTCATACAAATGCACATCGTAACATTATGTGATCAGTAAAATACAAGAAAATGGAACTAAAAGCTTATATTGAGCATCTTTGTATATAACATCTTATTATTTAATTGTACCATCACAGATTTAAAACCTTATTATGTCCTGTCTTTTTAATTTATCTCAATCTATGCCTCACCATAGCAACTAACTTAAAAAATATGGTAGGTATAAATATGAGGAGAGTTAATGTCTCTTGTGAGCACTTCTTCCTACCTGTCATGTCATCTGGCACACACCTTAGCTTGCTTCTTTTCTTGCTATATAATCCTTCCATGGCTAAGGATGACAGAAAATTATTTTAAAATGGGAAATCATAGCAAGTGCACCAACCAGTGAGAATAGGCAGGGCCTCAGCACTGCACCAGTGTCCTGAAGGCCTTATTATAGGTCCCTGTTAACTTTCTAATAATTGCCTTTTGGCAGCAGTGGTCCCAAGAGTAGCTACAAAGCGACCCTCAGCTAGGTCAGAGGGTGCATTGCAAAGCTTGGGACAGCAATATTTCTACTCAATACAAACGTAGCTTAATACTTTAATAATCTGCTTGGGGTCATTCTAGTGTGGACTACTATCAACTGACCAGTGACAATATTATCCATCCCCATCACTTCAGTTAACATATTCCACTGGCAACCAGCAAATCCACACTAGTCTTTAACTCTCCTCCAACTGCAGACCTGCATTCCCAACAATTTGTTACATAGAGGTAAAAAATGATATTTTATCAATACCTCACACTCAATACCTAGAAATTCAGTGGACTCTCTTCCCCTGTAAACATAATCTTTCCATTGTTGTCTTTCTTCTTGCATGGGCATTGCCACCCTTCTGGATCCCAGCCTATAAACCTGAGACCATCTCAGACTTTACCTTCTCCCTTATCTTCAGCATCCCGATCACCATCCTATTTTGTCAGTTTTGCATCAGAAATATCTCTGCCATTCATTCTCTTCATTCCTACCACCATGGCTAGACCAGGCACCCTCATACCTCTTGTTTACTTCACTCTACTAATCCCAACTTCCCTTTCTTCTACCAGACTCTCACTTCTCATTCATTGTTAAATGCAGATATGACTAAGATTCCTATCCTGACCAAGAAATTTGAAGACTCTGCATTGATCAAATACCCAGTTTAAATTTCTATAACTCAAACTTACTAAATCTACCAGTTGACCTTTCCAGCCTCATTTTGTACCCACACCCACACATCCTATCATCCTTTTGTCAATTCCTACTTCCTGAACTAAATTAGTATTTTTCTATCTTTCCACCTTTGCTCATGCAATTCCCTCTTCTTGCAGAGCCCCCTCTCCTCTCCCTCTCCTCTCCCTCTCCCTCACCACTTATTTTCTAAGACTCACCTCTCCCAAAAAAGCTTTCCCAATCCTTCCAGTGAAACCAATCATTTTCTAGTAAGTGCCCTGCGTGGTTCTTTGTACTCTGTATTTGTTGGTAGTAATATTTTGCCTTGTTTTACTATTATTTTTGTTCATAGATCACTGGCTCTTTATATTTGGAACTCTATCTGATGACCAACAGCATCTAACACAGTACTTTGGATAGAGTATGTGCTTAATAAATATATGTGGGTTAATCTGCAGACCTTCCATCAAAACATGATAATTCATGGATTAATATTTCCAAGTTGAGGCACAGTACAGCCTCTCATCTGGATCCCATCTCTTCAGTGACCTGGGGCATCAGCTACAAGCTAGATACAAACTCCCTAATCAGCTGAGAATGTGTAAAATTTAAGTATTGCCTAATATCTCAGAGCAACACGTATATTATATAAAAGTGCTTTATTTATGGGTAAAATATTTACCTGAAAGAAAATTTGAAGTATATATGATTAGATAAAAAAAGTTAATATAAAATTAATAAATATTAGTTCTGCAATTGTCTTGTCTGTAGATATCCCATCTATAATTCTTTAGTCCTACACCCATCTTCCTTGTAAGTTGGACTGAAATCCTGTGTAGTTGAGGTCTGTTCATAGTATAGATTTACCAGCGGAACTGGGTTGTTTCTATAAGTACATCAGCAATTCAAGAAGCACTTTAAATTCAATTCAATGTACATTTATTGAGCTGATACACTGGTGCTAGCACTGTCGGGGGCGGGGATAAAAAAAGATAAAGGATACATGATGCTTGCCATAGAGGACCCTATGATCTCCTGGACGAGAGCTATTCAAGGCCAGAACACAAACGAAACCCCTTTCTGAAAAATATTCTGAGAGCTTTCACTTCAATGGTGGTTGACAAGGAAAACCTTGCAGGGAGTAAATTGAGTTTTTCCTATTTGTTGGGGGAATATTTGTTAATGTAATATTCAAACATTTCTTGAGAGTTCACTATAGGCTGGGTAGCGTTCGTACTGCTGAGAGCAAAGCGTAACACCATACAGTCACTGTCCATAAGGAACTTACCGTGTTTCTAAACACTTTTAAATTTTATTTCATAAAAGTAAATTTAACAATCTGTGGTATATAGTATAGTGACAATAACTCACAGAGGGCCACCTGTGAACTTGAGGTTTGATCTTAGCGTGTAATAGGACTTATTAATGTCCAGTGTGTAAATTCTGCAACATATGCTATTCATAAAAACAGAATCAAAAATTATATGCATTTTATATAATGGCAATTTTATACGATGCCACTTTCCTTCCTGTTTCTTTAATGTAAGACTTACATTTGAGTCCCCTAAATTATTTTTACCATCAATAATGTAATATTCACATTAAAAACATTTTTCCCCACATCAAAGAATGTGTTTATTTTATTTTGTTTTTTGACAACTGTTATCAATAGTTAGTAAAATAATAAGCTGTCATAATACCATACATCATTACCGTGTTTGCTTTATTTAAGGATCAATGGTATTTGATTAACAATTTCCTTCAGAATTTCCAATCCAGATGACTCATGCATATTTGAAGCACATGGTAAATATTTCACTATAAAATAAAGAATCATCTCAAATTGTATTTCTTTAATTAAATTCTTTGCTGTATGTTTTATTCAGATGTGTATACAATGCAATTTGTATAGAATGCTAAGTAAAAAGTAGCAGTTAATTTTGGGGGACTACCGCTGTAAAAGTATGTTATCTTTTATATATATCACAGCATTACTTATTATCAGCTTCACACGCAGCCCTTTGCCTTTGATTTACGCAAACAACTGTAAATGTTTTATATATTTGTGAGGAAGTGAATGATATTAGACCATCAATCCATGGGGACTGCAAATCAGGAAAAAAAAAAAAAAAAAAAAGGCTATTACATTTCAGAAGCTGTTAAATCAGTTGTGCCCCCTGGCTGATTTTGTCAGCTATATTTGCTGTGGGTAAAACCGTTGATGCCTGGAATACTGGAGCGGCCCTGGGAGTGTTGGAGAGTAAATAGCAGCAGAGTTGTAAACTACACCACACATCTCACACTTACCGCATAAGCCCGGCTTACACTTTCCTCTGAATAAATCCAGCAGCTTTAAAAAGAGCAAGAGAGAGAAATAAAGAAAAGGGGAGGGGAAAACAAGGCAAAACTCGGCCCATGCCTTCTGTCACTGCCTCTAGCTTCAGCCCCTCAGCAGCCTGCCAACAGGACACTGTTCTGCCAGTTGTAAATTTTAATTGGCCATCTGGGGAAAGCACAAACCACTGACTAGAGATTAATCAGCAAATTAACCCAGGCATAATACACATTTCCCAGTGGACCCGAAGCAGCTCTAGGCTGGGGCGGAGCAGCCTGGGATGCTGGAGAACTTGCGTGGAATGCTGTTACTGCTCACTGCCATGCAGTAGAACATCTTCCCAGAGTCCTGAAATTCCCTTCTGTGTGACCTTGTTAGTGCCCCTGATTTGTATGGCAGTTGCAAAGAGCTTTTTTTTTTTTTTTTTGTAAAGTGCTAAACACAGATGGCACAGGTACTGTGACTGCTGGGAAAAGTGTTGATGAATCAGTGAAAGTGACAACTTTTCTCTCGTGGGCTATTCACTTGGTTTGCTAAAGTACCTACTGGAAGAAACAATACAGTGTACCTGGATTTTTACCAGCTCGGTGAATCGCCGGAGAATCACGTTTATTTAGCCAGTTCCTTGGGCTATTCAAAATGCCTTTGCACAGTCTGTACTAGAAAAGCAAATTTGTAAATAATAAAGTTAACTCTTTCCTCAAGTCCAACTTGTAGAAAATAATTGAAGGCAAATGTGCATTTATATTATATATTATAGTGTGGCTTCAACTCTTTCAACAAAACAGTCTTCTAATCTGCTCAGGGACATTCCCTGAGCTGAGATAGGGAAAGAGAATAAATGACTAAAGGAAAAATATATTAAGGTGATAGAACCTCCCCCCCACACACACAAAAAAAGTAAAGTGAAGGGCTGATAGGACATTGGAAGTGTTTTGATATAGGGTGAAGTGAAAACACTATGTAGAGGATGTAGGCTTTACACAGCTTTTGGAATAATGAAAATGGTAGGGCTTTGTGTATTATTATAAGCAAGGGTATTTAGGATACAGAATATCATAAAGATTCAGAGGTGGGCATATAAAGCCTAAATAAAGGATGCACTGAATAAACTTATTTGAAAGGACCTAAGGGTGATACAGCCAGGGCAGACCAGTGAAGAACAGAGATTTCTGTGTTGCTGACAGTTGCATTTCCAGAATTCAGCGTGTTACTTAGCACAGTAGCATATAGCAGGCACTGGACATTTTTAATGAAAGAAGGCTTATCCAACTTTAATACAATTAGAAGCCACTGTTATATTAGGCATGCCTACTATTGCCCTCCCTGTCCATAATCCATGCTGAATGAGCAATCTAACACATGACAACTCACAACTCACCACCCTTGAGGCACCAATTCATAGGCTGACAAGAGACCTATGATATCACCTCATGCAAAGACCTTAACCAAAACTTAGACGAGTTGATACAATTGGACTCTGTTCCTGGAAATTTGGAAATGGGACATTGAGAGACTCAGCAGTGAGACATGTAGCACAAAGTCTGTGATACAGAAAACGACAAGGTGGCAGATGAGATGCATGAGTGATAGAGATTTTGCATGAGCTGAGGAAGTCAGTGTGTGCAGAAAGAGAAGAATGAAGCCAACTTGCTGGGAGGAGCCGGGGAGAGCAAGGTTGGCAGTCCCTAGAGACAGGGCGTAGCCTCTCTATCCCAGTTCTGTCTTATCTGAGGCCTACCTCTACCTCTTTTCCTGGCCTCTGATGTTATGAGATTTGAGCAAGCTTACATGACATTCTGATTGTTGCAACCCAAAGAACCTTGACCAGAGCAACCATAAATGGTAACGGCACCATCATAAACCAATGGCCTGAGAAGACAAATAAAATTAGTAACCTTCCCCTCTACCCCCTACTACTAAATAGTGCACAGGATTTAGGAACTCTGGAGAATTCTGGTCATTTTTAGAAATACAAGTAATGGTGGATTATTTTATATGTCTGTGCTCTGACCCACCTCTAAATCACACAGACCCATTTCACCTGCCTCTGGCAAAATAGACTCTTTTCTTTCACAACCAGGTATGGATTTTTTTTTTCTGTTTTATTACATTATTGCAAGCAATACTGCCTGCCAAACCACATGCCCTTAAACTGAAATGGCTTCTGGGCAAGCACTGGATTATCGGTGACAGTAAATCAGTCAATATGCTTGGCCCAGAGACCACAGCAGTTAAATAGATGTCTTTGGCTTCAGGTGGGGAAACCTTCCCTCAGATACCCAATTCAGCTCCTAATAAGGCCTTCTGTAAAGCTTTTATGTAAATAGTATTTTAAATCACCCAGCAGTTTATTGTGAAGTTTTATATGGAATATAAAGGCATGAAAAGGGAAAAGACAACAGTTCTGGATTAAACACTGAATGCAATAACTGGTAAAGGCAATAATACATTTAAAGGGTTTTATTTTAGCATTTGTAATATTCCAAAAAAAACTTTTTAAATGTCTGGCCTCTGCTTACTGTGTCTGATTTGAATGCTCTGGCTGTGTATACCACACACAGGAAATAATGCCTCACACAACAGTTATTGGAGAGTAGAGTCAGTATTTTCAGTGTGCACTAGTGGATGGATTTCTTTATCTCCTCTGGGAGGGATATGATCCAAAGGTTAGAACAGGCTCAAATAAATTCAGTTCAGTGTGTGTGGTCTCTTCTGAATTATTCCAAAGCCTTATCGTCTAGCTTCAGCTCTGTTCTCCTATTTCATGTTATCTCAATTTTATATATATATGAAAAGTTGGAGAAAATTGTATTTACTTATTTGTAAAGACATTAGAGACTCTTGACAAGAGGATGCCTGGAATACAAAAGTACAGAATAGCATAATGATAGTAATTCTTATAGGTCACCTATTGTTATGTTTGTCTTGTCACTCATACCTTTCCATATCTTTACATGGACCATATATTTTTAAAAAATAAAGAAGAAAGAAATATATGGTAATATTTGTGTTCATATATTTCCCTTTTCCAAATATCTTAAAAATAACTCGCTATCTTGTATTTATATTATCTTTACGTCTAAAATTAGAAGAGCTTCCCAGAGGTGATTTAATACAATGTTGCTAAGATATAGAAATGGATTCAAGGAAGCTGAGACACATAGTAATTAGGTAAGTGATGAAAAATTAATTCACAACAGTGCCTATTATATGGTAAAAATGTGAGATGTATTTATGCATTAGATTTGCTAACAAGAATGACTAACAAGGTCATTCATATCTGGCTTCACCTTCCTTCTTCCCCATTTGCCAGTACTTCCTATATATTCTATGCCCCACTCATTCAGAAATTTTCCATTTCTATCACACATCATGGCTTTCTGTGGTCAAG
Source organism: Cheirogaleus major (assembly GCA_963574435.1). NCBI lineage: Eukaryota > Metazoa > Chordata > Mammalia > Primates > Cheirogaleidae > Cheirogaleus > Cheirogaleus major. Next base: position 23,243 of record CAUYPO010119014.1, read on the forward strand.
TATCTCATACACACTCAACTCCCTAACATACCCCTAACCTTTTTCATCCCTTCTTTACCTGAAAAAACTCTCACTCATCTTTAAGATCTCGGTCCCGTGTTGCTTTGGCAAGCTTTTGACTTCTTGACTTCCCCAAGGAGAGTTAGTTGCTCTGCTCCTGTAGGCTCCACCACCACTTTGCCTGTACCATTGCTTCAACTCTTGGAATATTTCATACTAAAATTCATCTGTCTGAGTATATTTCCTTAACTAGGATGTGAACTCTCCAAGGATTAAACTCAACACCCAGCATGATGTATCATATAAAGTAGATGATTCATGAAATACTTGGTGAATGAGGGTGCTAATAAATTCTTTGCAGGAGTGAAAGCATCTAATTCCAGAACATTTTCATCACTCCAAAAAGAAACCCTATATCTCGTCAATCCCCCTTCTTCCCCTCAACCACCAGCAAACACAAATTGACTTTCTTGTCCTATGGATTTACTTATTCTGGACATTTTGTATAAATGCAGTCATACGATACATGGTCTTTGTTTCTGGCTTCTCTTGCATAACATAATACTTTCAAGGTACATCCGTGTAGTAACACAGATCCATACATTATTCTCTTTTATGGCTGAATAGCATTTTATTGTGTGGTTCTACCACATTGTAGTTTTCCATTCATCATTTCATGGGCATTTAGGCTGTTTCACTTGTTGGCCATTATGAATAACACTATTGTGAACATTAGTGTACAAGTTTTTGTGTGGACATCTGTTTTCAAATCTTTTGGATATATACCTAGGAGTGGAATTTCTGGATCATATGGTAACTACATTTAACCTTTTGAGGAACTGCCAGACTGTTTTTCAAAATGGCCGCACCATTTTATTAATACATTTCCACCAAAAATGTGTGACGGTTCTAATTTCTCCACATCAAATTGTTTTCCATCTTTTTTATTGTAACTATCCTAGTGAGTGTGAAGTGGTATCTTGTCAGGGTTTTGTTTTACATTTTCCTGACGATGTTGACCATTTTCTCATGTGGCTATTTGTCATTTGTACCTCTTGTTTGAAGAAATGTCTATTCAAGTCTTTGCCCATATTTTAATTGAGTTACTTGCCTTTTGATGTTGAGTAATAATAGCTCTTTATAGTTTTCTGGATATAAGACCCTTATCTGATATATGATCTAAAAATATTTTCTCCTACTCTGTAGGTCTTTTTAGTTTCTTGATAATGTCTTTTGAAGCACAAAAGCTTTTAATTTTGAGTTCAGTTTAACCTAGTTTTTTTCATTGCTTATTCTTTTAGTATCACAACTAAGAAACCATTGCCTATTCCAAGGTCATGAAGGTTTACACCTATGTTTTCTTTTGAGAATTTATAGGTTCAGCTCTTACATTTAGGTTTTCAATCCATTTTGAATTAATTTCTTCTATGGTGTGAGACAGTGATCTAACTTCATTTTTTTCATATGGCTAGTTAGTTTTTCTAACACCATTTGCTGAATTGTCTTTGCACCCTTGTCAAAACTCATGATGTTTCATTTTCATGCATATTAAGGTATATTTTAATTTCCCTTGTTACTTCTTCTTTGACCCATTGGCTGTTTAGCTGTGTGTTATTTAATTTTCAAGTATTTGTGAATGTCCTGGATTTTCTCTTGTTATTCATTTCTAATTTTATTTCATTGCTGATGGAGAACACACTTTGCATTACTTAGATTGTTTTAAATGTATTGAGGCATCTTTTATGCCTTAATGTGGTCTATCCTCAAGAATATTCCATATGGAATTGAAAAGAATGTGTATTCCACTATTGTTTAGTGGAGTGTTCTATATGTCCATTAAGTCTATAGTTTCATAATTGTTCAAGACTTCTATTTCCTCATTGATCTTCTGCCTACATGTTTTATCTATTCATGAATGTCTGGTGTTGAAGTCTCCAACTATTACTATGGGATTGTCTAGTTCAATTCTATCAATTTTTGCTTCATGTATTTTGGGGCATTACAGTTAAGTGACTATATGTTTGTAATTTTTTTTTTTTTGATGGATTGGCCCATACATAATGTCATTTGCTAATGCTAATTTTTGCTTGAAGTCTATTTTGTCTGTTGTTACTGTTGCCACTTTAGCTTTCTTTTGGTTACTGTTTGCATAGTATATCATTTCCATACTTTTCTTTCAACCTACTTGTATCTTTGAATCTAAAGTGGGTCCTCTGTAGACAGCATATAGTGAGATATTATTGCATTTTAATCCATTCTGCCAATCTCTGCCTTTTGATTGGAATGTGTAATCCATTTACACTGCAGTCTCCAAGCCCCTGGCCATAGCCCAGTACCAGTCACTTCCTGAGCTCCACACCACACCCCCCCAATCCCCTGGTCCATGAAACTGGTGCCTGGTGACAAAAAGGTTGGGGACTGCCACATTTAGTGCAATTAAATAATAATTTGGGATAATTTGGGATTTATGTGTATCATTTTGCTATTTGCTTTACATGTGCCTCATATTTTTTGTTTTCTATTTCTCCATTACTATCTTCTTTGGTATGAAGTAGATATTTTCTACTTTATCATTTTAATTCCATCATTTCTTTTACTATAATTTTAAAATTTATTTTCTTGTTGGTGGGCCGGGGGATTACAATAACCATATTAACTTATAACAACATAGTCTGGATCAGTACTAATTTCATTTCAATAGTATACAAAACCTTTGTACATATACAGCTTCATACCCTCATCCCTTCTTTTTGCTATTATTGTCACACAAATTACATCTTTATTTTTTGCATCAATCCATGAAGATTTAAGTATTGCTTTATTCAGTTTTCTTATAAAATCAATAAGGAAAAAAACTATAAACAAAAGAATACATTAATTCTATCTTTTCTATTGGTTTTTTTTTTTTTTTTTGCCTGTGTTCTATATGTCTTTGATTCTAGTTACTATCCAATGTTTTGTTGTTGTTGTTTTTAATTTCAGCCTAAAGGACTCCCTTTAGTATTTATTATAGGGCAAGTGTATTAGTGATGATTTCTCTGTTTTTCTTAATCTGACAATGTTTTAATTTCTCCTTCATTTTTCAAATATAATTTTGCTAAATATAGAATTATTGGTAGACAGTCTTTCTTTCAGCACTTTGAACATATTATCCCTTTGACTTCTGGTCTCCATGGTTTCTCATGAGAAATTAGCTGTGAATCTTACTGAATTTACTTCATGGGAGATAAGTTTCTTTCTTGCTGCTTTCAAGATTCTTTGTTTTTAGTTTTGACAATTTGATTATGATGTGTCTAGGTATGGAGCTCTTTGAGGTCATCCTACTTGGGGTTCGTTGAGCTTCTTGGATATGTAAGTTGTTTTCAGCAAATGTTCTACAACCAAAACTTGAAACTTCCTGTTCAAAAACTAGGAGTTCTTTGCTTATTTTTTTCAAATATTCTTTCTGCCTCTTTCTCATTCTCCTATTTTTCTTGGACTCCAAATATATATATATATATATATACATGCTTTGTGGAATTCTGTAGGTCTTTGAGGCTCTGTTTAATTACTCTTCATTCTTTTTTCTTTCTGTTGCTCAAACTAAATAATCTCAGTTGACCTATGTTAAGGTTACTAATTCTTTCTTTTGCTTGCTCAAATCTGCAGTTGAGTCTCTTTAGTGAATTTTTTATTTCAGTTATTAATGTTTTAATTTTTCAACTCCAAAATTATTTTTTGTTTTTGTCATTTTTATTTATTTCTTTATTAATATTCAGTATTTGGTGAGATATCATTTTCATACCTTCCTTTATCATTTTAGAGTTATTTCCTTTAGTTCTTTGAGCATATTTAAAATAGCTGACAAGAATTTTTGTCCAATAAGTTCAATCTCTGAACTTCCTCAGGGAAAGTTTCTATTTATTTCTTTTTTTCCTGTGAATGGGCAATGCTTCTTTGTTTCTTTGCATGTTTTGTAATTTTGTGTTAAAAAATGGAAATTTTAAATAATATTATGTGAAATCTCTGAAAATTAGATTCTCCCTTTCCCCAATGTATGTTGTTACTAATGTTTATTATTGTTATTTTTCTAGTGACTTTACTGAACTAATTCTGTAAAGTCTGTAATCATGACTATGGCAAGATTCAGGCTTTTTTCCCTTTGAGTATATAACCTCTGACTCCTGTAAATCTTTGCCTAATTTTCAAAATTCAGAAAAAGTTCATTTTGATAATTTTAGTCAATTTTCTTAGAGCTTTTATGGAGGTCTTTAATTTTCCATTGCTACTGACATCACCTATTCTTAAGTTAGAAACTTAGATCATTGGTTGTAGAATGTCATTTTATTCTAATGTATTCATTTAACGGTACAGATTTACTCTAAGCACTGGTTTACCTATGTACCACAAATTTCATATATTGTGGTCATTATAATTTATTTCAAAATATTTATCATTTCAATTTTGAGTTTTTATTTAGTACATGTGTTATTTAGAAGTACAATGTTTAATTTCCAAATATTTGAAGATTTTTCAGACATTTGCTATTAATGATTTCTAATTTTATTTCATTGTGGTCATAGAACTTAATCTGAAAGCCTCCATCTTTCTGAAATTTACTGAGACATATTTAATGACACAAAATATAACCTATTCTTTTCATCATTCCATGTACACTTGAAAAGCATATGTATTTGGCAATTTTTTGTATCATGTTAGTGTTCTGTAAATGTTAATTAATATGAGTCTCTTGTTTCGATCTATTATACTCTTCTTGATTTTTTTTGCCTACTTGTTCTATAATTTAGAGAATTAGAGTATTAAAATCTACAGCCATGTCTTTGGGTTTTTGTATTGCTCCTGTTGCTTCCATCAATTTTTGTTTCATAAATGTAAAAGCCTTGTTTTTAAGTGTATACATCATTAGAACTGTATTATTTTAATGAATTATCCCTTTCATCATTTAAAAATACCTCTCCTTATCTCTTGTAATGCTTTCCTCTTGAAATCTGCTTTTTCTGATATTAATGTAACCATGTTAGTTTTCTTATGCTTATCTTTAAATGCTATGTTATTTGCTATTCTTTTACTTTCTACCTATTTACATTTTTGTATTTGTAGTTTAGCTCTTGCAAATATGATATAATTTGGTCTTGCTTTATTCTGCAGTCTGCATTAGTTTACAGAAAAGAAAAACTAGAAGTGGGATGGGGCAAGATATTTGACTCTAAGCATTCAATCATTCAAAAGATTGTCATGTGAAAGAAGAAAGAGTGTATGCCATACTGCTTTAAAGGATAGAACTAGAACTAATGGGTGCACAGAAGACAAATTATAGCTCAAGGTATAGAAGAATTATACAGTTGGAACTATACACTAATAGTTAAGTAGCTTTCAAAAATGATTTGAAAGACGGTATTAAGTGAATGAAAGGTATAGTAAGATTTTATCAAATCACATAGTAACATGAAAGCCAGTTCATGTGCCAAACACAATTTGAGAGTGTGTTGGGCATGGGGTGGGGGTGGGGGGAAATGTAGACAATAGAATCAGTTTGATGCTTCCAGGGATACATTGTCCATAGAGGTATGCATTTACTTAGTTCACTAAAGTCTCCCAGTTGATCCTATGTGAAACCAAATATAAGTATGCTGTGTTAAATTCACACCAATAGATTATGCCAATAATCACAAATCAAAGGTTGACAATGGATAACTCAAAATATTTGGAGTCTCAGCCTCCCCAAAGATGTATAGACCCTCAAAATGGTTATGAAAACTGATTTCTTTTTCTTTCATGTGAATTTTATGGTCTTTAAGAATAAGAAGACTATAACTTTGTAACTTTGATGCTCTAGGCAGTAAATACCTAATAACATTCCTACAAATAAATACAGGACTTCCAAAATGGCAAGGGATGCAGAATCTTACACAGAAAAGGGTATCTGGCCCTATGGCCCTGACTCTTGCTCTTCAAGGTTGATCTTTTTAGGGACCTTACCTAATTAATTTACTACTGCTGCGCAGACTCAGGAAGTACACCTCTTTTGAGTCCACTCATGCCAATAATGGACACAGGAATTTTCTCTGATTGCCCATAGTGCTTTTGAGAATAGTTGAGTAGATTTAATCCATATTTTTCTAAAAGTAATGTTCATAGGGTTGGAAATGCATGGTGTATAGGTACAGCAGCTTTATTTTCAGTTATTTGTTACCCGAAGGATATTTTATGAAGACTAAATCATAATAATTCACTGAAATTTTTTGACAGATTTCCACAATCTGCTTTTTCATGTTGCTCTAAATCTCCTTTCCATTTGAGCCACACTAATCAAAGCTAGCATACTAATCAACGCGCTGCCACCTATAGACTATAGGCCATTTAAATTATACAATCCTAGTTAAGTTACTTGATTTTGTTGTTCTAATATTCTCATCTGTAAGGGGTTGTATCATCTTTACTATATCAGTTTCACATTTCCAATTCTTTACGTATATTCTCCAAAACACAAAGGGAAGTTGTGGTTTGTTAGAGGGAAACAGTTTATATAGTAGAAAGTGCATGAGCTTTAGAGTCAAACTGAGTTATAGTCCAATGTCTATCTTTAGGTAAATAAATATGTAACCAATAATTCTCTTGTCACACTGTTGTGAGAATTAATAGAAATATTATACATGAAAGTTTTAGTACAAAATGTCACTTTTATAAGTTATAGGATTAGAAATGAGAGGTTCCTTAAGTATCTGATTACTGAGTTAAGGACTTGAATCCAACTAAACTTGAAAGAAATCTGTGTCTCCAAGATGAAACTATTTCAAAAGGAATGTCATCCATAAAAATCATAAGTTATATGAAAATACAACATAATTTTAATCACACTGCTTGCAATGTCAATTAAAATTATATTCTTATTTATATTGCTTCATTATTATACAGCAAAGCTCATCACTAGTAGTTCTGATAATGGCAATTAGTCCACTTGGCTCTTTAAATTAATACATTCTTTCATTGGTAGGGCTCAGTTATAATTTGTCAAAAAGGTGAAATGATTATTCCCTGTTGCAACTGAGAATGTTGCTATTTTTCAATTCTGCCAAAATATTCTTCACTGTATTATTGGGATCTAAACTATCAACTTCAATATTGAAACTCAAGTTGAGATTATGAATTAAAACCATAGTTCATTTTGTTTTCTTTCATATTTTGGAAAGGAAAGAGTCAAACAGATAATCATTGTCACCTTGAGAGAGAATACTAACCATTATGGGTTGGGAAGCTTAGCCCATTTTAAAGAATCCCCTTCATACTGCCAAGCAATGAAAGATTAATCTAATCTGCAATGAATTTATGACAAAATAAGGTACCAAATGGCCTTAGGCCTACTTACTACCCTCAGGTGCCCAGTGAGTGGTCTTACCTTTCTTACTATCTCTATTTTCATTTGTGTTGACCATCTGGTACTTCCCACCCAGGACTATGCAAAAAATGAGGACCACCAAACACAAATGACTAAGAATTTCTGAAACTTGTCTTCCAAACCAAAGAGCACTACCACCATTGTAATGAGAATGTAGAGTTCCCAAAAAGAATTCTACATAAGCCTGACTTCAATATAGTGATAGAAACCACTTTATTCTTCAACTCAACAAAATACTTTGCATATTCAAAGACACTCTCAACTCTTCTAAATAGAAGTAGGTGCAATGTCCCCAAAAGTCATTCTAGTCATCTCTGAGAGATCACCATCTTATCCACCCAGTAGAAAAGGAGCTATCCACACCTTTGTTCCCATGGTCCAGCAATCAACACATGATCACTAAAATCTCTGAAGATTCTTAATCCAGAATAGTCTCTGTCACTGATACGCTACCTGCCTAACACCTGCGATCTTGTATTTGTTCCCTATATCTCCTTCCTGTGAAAACAAAGAACTTGTATGTTGAATGAGAAAAAAAAAACAATTTTCTGCAGAGTTTAATTTCTATGGATTCACCACCAGAAGTGGCGAGACAGGTATAAAAATCTCATTTATATTTAAATGGAGAAGATTTCATTAGTATTTAATGTAGCTAATTTAGCACAAATCCTTATTGACATATTGGCTGCCTTGTGCTGTTATTCTGGTGATACTTTTATTTTGAAATAAAATAATTTGTAAAAGAGAATGACAATGTAAGTTCTCCTTTAATTTCCTTCAAAGTTCAGAAGAAAAAATTGTGATAAGTTTATCCTCACTATGTAAAGAGAGAGAAGGTATCTGGATAGTTCCAAATAGTCAAATCAGTTCCATAAGTAACATACTTATACCAGTGTTCATGTAGAAAAAATTAGTGATGATTATATCCAATATTAATCCTTTTCCATATGAATATTTTATCTTCAGTGATTGAATTTTAACATCTAAAGAGAAGTATTCTTCCATTTTTGTCTTGCTCTGATAATGTTATCTAGGACTCAAGCTTATTGACCTGTGAGTTCTTTCTACTGAATGTTAACGATATTCTGCCATGGACTTGGGAGCTTTGGGTACTTAATGGAAAGAGTCTGAATTAATATATAACTGTTATTTGGTGTTTAAATTAAACTAGTACATTTTAAGCCAGCATATTTTGTTACTTGAATGGGGTAAAGATGTAAATTTCATGATTTTGTTATTGTAAGGGCTCATGAATATGCAATTGTGATGTTAATACAACACCTCGATACTGAGGAAACAGAAGATTTAAGAATTGTCTTTTTTAAAATGTATAAATATTTTTCTGTTTTTTTGTTATTTCATTTTTAAAAGATCTATCAAATAGTTTGGTTGAAATCATTGTCCCTAATTTTAAAAAAACTTCAAATTTTGGCATTCAAAAATTAGTTATGAATCAGATGCATATTTTGTTTGAATTATTTAATTTATTTTTTATTTACTTTTATTAAGTAATAATAAACTAAAATGAATCTCAACATGCTTGTGCACATAAACGACTTCAATGAAATCATAAGATTATAGATTTAAAGAATGGTTCAGGGGACTTGCTTTGGGCAACAGGAACAGAGAAAGACATCAATGCCAATAAGACTACCTGTCAGAATTAAATGGCTTTATGTTCTGATCCACTAAATCATTCCTTCGTTAAAATAAGAAAGAGCAAAATCATCCAAAGCAATATATTTTGTTATGTAAATTTTGATAGAATAAAAGGAATCCATAATTGAGAAATGTTAGAAAGAGTTAAATATCTTTTTCCATTTCATCTCTTAAAAAAAAAAAAAAACACTCTTTAAAGTGAGAATTGCTTTTTTAAAAAAACCACTGACACCAAACATCTGCTTCTTCAGCTTATTTGCAACTGAATAAAATAGGAAAAAAAGGAGAAAAAAATAGAGAACACCAAATTTGCACAGTAAAGTCATAAAAAAAAAAAAAAACCTTTAACCTTTCTTAGAACTTTTCATGTATAACAAGGGCTGTCCAGAAAGTATCCAGCCATGTCATATGTTCTTATTATATTAACAATGGCTGGATACTTTCCGGATAGCCCTCATATACTGAAAAAATAAGCAAATACAAATATTCCAAATCATAAGTAAATGAGAAATTAAGAAGGCAGAATTCCAGCCTGGTCAATTCCAGTAAATAAGGCAGAATAAAATTGCAAAGTTAGAACAAACTGTAAAAATTACTCTCTACACTTCTGATAAAGGTCTAAGAATAAGAATCTATCTAGAACTCAAAAGAATTAAGAAGAAAAAATCAAACAACCCCATCAAGAAATGGGCAACGGAAATGAACAGAAACTTTTGCAAAGAAGACAGAATAATGGCCTACAAACATATAAAAAAATGCACAACATCTCTAATCATTAGAGAAATGCAAATCAAAACCACAATGAGATATCACCTAACCGCAGTGAGATTGGCCTCTATCAAAAAACCCCAAAACAAATGCTGGCGAGGATGTGGGGAGGGACAGGAACACTCTTACACTGCTGGTAGGACTGCAAATTAATGTAACCACTGTGGAAAAGAATTGGGAGACCACTCAAAGAGCTAAAAAAATTTGTTTAGATTTTTAAAAAACCAACTCCTAGTTTTCTTTTTTTTTTTAAATTCTGATTTCTGCTCTAATCTTTGTCTCCTGTTAACTTTGGGCTAGTTCTAGTTTCTGGAGGTATTAAAGTTAGGTTGTTTGAGGGTTTTTTTATTAATATAGATATTTCAGCATAACTTCCCGCTTAGTACTCCTTTTGATGCATCTTATAAGTTTCAGTAGGTTGTGTTTTACTTTTGTGATACTCATGTAATGTTATAAGGAAAACAAAAAAATGAAGATGAGATGCCATCAAGGGAATATAATTCTTCAGTGACCTATTTCTCCAAAATGGAGACATATAAAATGTTTGACAAAGAATTCAAGACAATTGTTTTAAAGAAGCTCAGTGAGTTATGGAGCCTCAGATAGATAATTTGGTGATATCAGAAAATGACATAAACAAAATGAGATCAAAGATAGAAAGCATAAAGAATCCAGTCCCTGTGGCCCAAGATTCAAGTGGACTGAGGGGCTAGGCCTGCCCCCACAGACCCAGGCTAAGGATAGCCCAGCGTCGTGTTGGCCCTTATGGACCCAGGCTTCAGGATAGCTCCTACGGACATCCTACTGGATGCCAGTGCCAGGCCACATCAAGTATCTCTTGGGACCACAATGGTATGAAACTAGAGATCATTAACAGAAAGAATTCACAAATGTGTGGAAACTAAACATACTCCTGAACAACCAGTGGATCAAACAAGAAATCAATTCTCATACAGTAAAATTTTGTAAACAGGATTACTAGATTGAAGGACTTACAGCAAAAAAGTCTTATAAGTAAGACTGGGGCCAATAAAGCCATTGAGGTTAAAATAAGAGTTTAGGACCTGATAATGATACAATAAAGATACAGAGAAAAATATTTGAGTCCCCTCAAATTAAATTTTCTAACTAATCAAGATGGAGTATTGAGTCATTAAAAGTGATTGTAAAAGTACCTCGTGTGTGTGTCAGAACTTCCTTTAGAAAACAATCTTTTATATATTTAGAAAAGTTGTAGCCAACACTTAGATTGAAAAATTTCTTTTCCCACTTTTTTGACTAGATTCCTAATACGTGAAAGTGGGGAGAATGACCTCAAAAAATCAGTGTTCATACTCTATAGAAACCAAAGAAACATAAACAAGATCCTTTTCCATCTATATACTATGTTTTAAAATGTTACAGTGCAATTTTGCAAATGAATTTACTTCATGCTAAGTTAAACAGATTGGAAGAAATGATTCTGGAAATCAATTTGAAAACAGGATTTATGAGCTTGCACAATGGCCAGTTTCACTTCTGGGATTCTATACTAAGCTTGAGCAGAAAAAGAATATTCACGAGCATCTTTGCCACTTTGGTAACAAAACTGAAACCAGCATTCCCACTACTTTAGGAAGTTTAAGTACCCACAGAAATGAGCACACAACTGTTTCAGCTTGTGATCATAAATGTTTATATTAAAGCAAAAACAAATCTTAGAATGAAACTACCATGGTAATAAGATGTGTATTTAAGTAATTGTTGCCTTTCTTTGTATAGTCTAGATTTTTATACTAGGCTTTTTTAGTAAAGCAATTAACAAAAAGTGTCCATATTGGTTTTTACCAAAATCTGATGGTTTTCCCCACCCTTATCTTGTGTACACTCCCTATCACTCTTAGAGTCCTTGACTACCTCAGACCCAGGGGGAGGATCTTCAGGGACTTGGGGCCAGATGAGAGCCCAGAAGGCTAGGGGGAGGGGGAGTATTGGGGGCTAGCAATAGAAGTCTGTGTTCTAGTCCTTGGAGGTGAAATGGGATGGGAAGTGAAGACTGATCTCAGGAGGGTAACTAAACATCCGGATAGAAATGTACAGGCTTCTCTGTGCAACCCTTGGGGAAGTAACTATTTTTAGAACCTAGATAAAGGAGGCACAGAAGAAAGTAGTGGAGAGATCAGGGGCATGGCCTTGCCTTGACAGCTAAATTTGTCCAAGCATCCAGACGAGGTGTGACCACAGTAAGGAACAGAGCCCAGAGCTTACCAGGGGGTAAGTACATTCCAGAGAAGGAGCCAAAGTCATTGGAAGCAGTCTCCAAGTTTCAGAAACTACATTTGTGTTTTGGTCTATCCAGGGCTTCTCTTCACTAGTCAAAAGTACAGCAATAAGTTGAATATAAATTGTCCTGGATTATGCATCAAAAACACCAATGTAGAAGGCTTAGCTGCCTAGTACACTCCTTGAGAACAGAAGAGAAAAGATCAGACTATTCCATCCAGATGGGGCCTCTTGTCTTCTGCACCAGTCAAGCAACTGGCTCTCCTGGCAGGATCCTTACACCATCAGCAGGTCTCTCCGATTGACTACATCCATGTAAAAGAGGCTAGTCATACTGGAAAAGGATACAGAGTCACAGAGGTCATGTAAAATAGTACTATGTGTCCTGTGGTAGGGAACAAAGGAGTAGTAGGTGAAGGGAATATTATTTAGAGGCCAGGCATCCTAACATCTGGCCCTCTGTGTATGTACACACACTTACAGTTCATTCAATACATGAAGCAACTCTAAGCAGCTATTCCCCCCATTTCGCAGACCAGGAAACATAAAACAAAGATCATGTTGTCTAAAGTCACAGAAGCAAGTTAGAGGTTCAAATACTAACTCTACTTTTTCTGGCTCTAAGTCTGCCATGCTTATGTGACCACAACAAAATATTCTTTCAGAATCTTTGGACCCACCATCAGAATGCCTGTCCTAGAATTGGCAGGAATGTCACCAGTATCCAGGTGAGGATGCCCTCAAGTGGTCTGACACACAATATTGCTCTGGAATACTTAGGTTAAGTGACACAATTTCAGTGCTACCACTTAGTTCAGACCAGCACTTGAGATGCCTGTTGTCAGCTTGGTGGATGTTATTTTTACACATATGTTTAACATTCTCTTGCCCCAGCCTAAAACTGTTACAATTTCATTGGCTGTACTGGTCTTAACACAAATCAAAGTTAGAAACCTAGGTTTAAGGTCATCCTCTAGACCAGGCATCCTCAAACTATGGCCCGCGGGCCACATGCCGCCCGCCTAGGACATGTATCCAGCCTGCAGAGTGTTTTTGCCACCGCTGCCTGTCCTGCTTAGCAGCTGACTCATCCTGGGCCTACCGTGTGCACTCTCCAATGGTCTCCGGGACAGTGAACTGGCCCCCTGTTTAAAAAGTTTGAGTATCCCTGCTCTAGACACTGATTCTTTTGTGATTAGTAGCCGCTACCTTGACTCACCCTGACTTTGAATCATTAAACTCCTTCCTGCTTTAGGATAATGATCCATCACTATCTTTAGAGAACACTTCAGATGTTGTCCTTGTTATGTATAAAATTGTGTATTGACTAGTGTTCTCCTTGAATCCCTGTCCCATCTATACAATTCCTATACTTTCGAGGCATCCTCTAAGATGTCCCATGTAACAGAGAATCATAAGGAAATTACTCCAATTTGTAGAGTGTAAATTTTGGTCTACTCCATATTAAATAGTAAGAATTCAGGGAAAGGCAGCTGCTGTCATGTGCCAAGAGCTTCACACTTATTTCATTTGTTCTATGCGCTTATGCTTTGCAACACCTTCCTCACTTTACACATGAAAAAGGAGGCTTCAGGGGGCTAGGCAATTTACCCAAACAGTAAGATAAAGGTCTGGAACAGGACACCTGGCTTGTCAGGTGGCAAAGCTAGTGCCCTGAGCAGCTGTGTGGTGCTGCCTCCCAGGACCTCTTTGCCCTTCCTGGAAGGATGGGGGAAATCTCCCTAAATAAAAAACAAGGAGATGGTAAAACTTCCCAGCAAAAACATGGCTTTGTGCAGAGTTACCATGCAATTGTAGGGTGTCATGGGACTTGCTGACTCCGCTGAAAACCTGATAAAGATCAGGAAGGCAAGCCTGAGACAGGGGAAGGACACTATCTGCTTCTAAGCCCCGAGGATGGGGACAGCAGGATTCACTGCTAGGTTCTTAGCCACAGAAACCTGAAGGACAAAAGGGCCAAGGGGTGGACAAGGCTTTTAGAAAACAATGGCCAGTGCTTTACTGCTAATCTCCTTGTCGCCTCAAAACTAGAGACCAAGAAGGATGTGGTTGGTAAGAAGGGTTTTGCTGCTTTATAGCAGTCCATCCTTTTTAATCCCTTATTATCAAATGGACAAAATATCTAGTAACACTTCCTCAAAAGATATACCTCTTCTTTACTTAAATCATAGGTGATGCCCAGATTCTCACTAGGAAAATTTAATAGAATATTTCCTTAAACTCTTCAGGAATTTTCTGTTCTTCATCCTGTTTAGCCATAAAATCTGGGCAACCTTAAATGAGAGATCTTTTTGTTTAAGAAATTAGGTTTTATACCAACTATCTTTGAAGAAGTCTATTAGACTTGACAATCTGAATAAATCAATGTTGAATCCATTTGGAGAAAAGGGAATTATACTTCACTATCATATTTTCCTTAGTAAATTGTCCCCTTTCATGTCTTTTAATCAGGCTTTGATAATTTATAAGCTCATTTTTAAAGATCCTGATCACTTTGTAAAGTCACAATAATACAAACTTACAAAAGGAAGAAAACTAAAATCATCCATAATTCTATCCACCCAAAATCAACAAATAAAAGCTTGGTGCAGATCTTCCCAGACTTTTTCTATTAAGAGTGTTTTTCTATATCACACATACTCTTTAATATTAAATCAATTTAATCTGTGTCTTGCTATTCCCTCGCTTATTTTCTGGTATAATGTTTATATTACAACATCTCTAAAACCATGAATATAGTCTAATTCATTGAATGGATATAACAGAATTTAAACAATGCTTTATTTTTGAGAGCATGTTGCTCCAACTTTTGCAATTACTTTTATACTAATGAAAACAGCTGACCAATGTATGTTAATGTTGCTATTGACCAGTGAGAAGCATATGCAGGCAATGGGCTAAACACATTACATGGATTTACATGTAACTATTACACTGAACTTCTGTGTTTTTCATTTTCTTTAGGAAAAGTTCCACAAAATAAAACTAGTTAAAAGGGGATGTACAATTTTAGAAATTTCTACAGTGTGACAGGCAATGTAGCAGTAAAAATCACAAGCGTGCCTGTTTCTACACTTAACGGTGGGAGTCGTCATGGATAACTTATAAAACATGTAATATATTTTCAAGTTGTCATCCAGAATTCTTTATCATAGGTGCCACCAGTTGCCCAGGATGGACGTTAGAATCTAGTCATCAGTTTCCAGATGCAGCATCTCTCACAGGAGTAGAACTCTAAAACTAAGCTTCTGTGCCCTGGACACCTCATGCCCCCAAACATGCTCTCCTCTAATAATGCCTGCTCTGTGCCTACCTCTTTCCGGCTCACTGGCATCCCAGGACTGGAGTCCCTACACATCTGGCTCTCCATCCCTTTTGGCTCGATGTACCTGGTGGCTGTGATGGGGAATGTGACCATCCTGGCAGTGGTAAAGATGGAACGCAGCCTGCACCAGCCCATGTACTTCTTCCTATGCATGTTGGCTGTCATTGACTTGGTTCTGTCAACCTCTACCATGCCCAAAGTACTGGCCATCTTCTGGTTTGGTGCCCACAACATTGGTGTGGGTGCCTGCTTGGCCCAGATGTTCTTCATCCACTGCTTTGCCACTGTTGAATCAGGCATTTTCCTTGCCATGGCATTTGATCGCTACGTGGCCATCTGTGACCCGCTACACCATACCTCGGTGCTCACCCATGCTGTGGTAGTTCGTTTAGGGCTGGCTGCCCTCCTCCGGGGTGTTCTCTACATTGGACCTTTGCCCCTAATGATTCACCTGAGGCTACACCTTTACCAGACCAAAATCATTGCCCACTCCTACTGTGAGCACATGGCTGTGGTCACCTTGGCCTGTGGTGACACAAGGCTCAATGATTTATATGGAATGGGAATTGGCTTCTTGGTATTAATCCTGGATTCATTGGCCATTGCTGCCTCCTACATGATGATTTTCAGGGCTGTAATGGGGCTAGCTACCCCTGAAGCCAGGCTTAAAACCCTAGGGACATGTGGTTCTCACATCTGTGCCATCCTCATCTTCTACGTACCCATTGCTGTTTCCTCTCTCACCTACCGCTTTGGCCATGATGTGCCTTCCCATACCCATATCCTTTTGGCCAACCTTTACCTCCTCATCCCACCTGTCCTCAACCCTGTTGTCTATGCTGTCCGTACCAAGCAGATCCGAGAGAGACTTCTCCACATTTTTAAAGCAGGAGCTCAACCCAGGTGACTGTTCTATATGTATGGGGCATACAAATACTTTGTGATAACAGTATAAGGCTGATGGGGGGGAGCATATGAAATTTCTGGGCCCTACCTTAACTGTGAGGATAAGGGATTCAAGACAATTATAGAGTCTATTCTGTTTGATCACAGATTTTCTATGCAGCATAGATCCAATATCTGAAAGCAGAAAGAAAAATCAGGGTGTGAGTTTTTATATTATAATTTCCTCTTTTTATCTATTTAACTTCATAAAATTAAGCACAATAAGCATGAACACAGCCCATGGGGAGTAAGATCACTTCTATCCTTTAGAAATTTTATACCAAAATAGTTTCTCTTTGAAAAGTATTATAAAGCACAATTTTTACAAGGTAGAATTATACTGTCACATCTTCTGGAAGACAGCTTACTAATTCTTTTAGTTTGGTAAATGTCTGTAAAATGTGCTGGCAAGCTTTTCAAACCCTTTTGGCTTATCCCAGAAAAGACTTTTTTTGAGGATGGAGAGAATTACAAGTATGAAATCTTAACCAAATGAGACTTTACCACCCAAAGGAGTTAATATCCTCAAACCAGGTCCTTACCCCACTTATTTTTTATTTTATTTTATTTCAGCATATTATGGGGGTACAAATATTATGGTTATGCACATTGCCCATGCCCCCTCCCCCCTCGAGGCAGAGCCTCAAGCATGACCATCCCCCATACGTTGCACATCTCACTCATTGTGTTTGTATGTACCCATCCCCTCTTCCTCCTCCCACCCGCCCGACAACCGACAAATGTTATTCCTGTATGTCCACTTAGGTGTTGATCTGTTAATACCAATTTGCTGGTGAGTACACGTGGTGCTTGTTTTTCCATTCTTGAGATACTTCACTTAGTAGTATGGGTTCCAGCTCTATTCAGGAATAAACAAGAGGTGCTAGATCACCATTGTTTCTTAAAGCTCAATAGTACTCCATGGTATACATATACCACATTTTGTTAATCCACTCATGTATTGATGGGCACCTGGGTTGTTTCCACAACTTTGCAATTCCGAACTGTGCTGCTATAAACATTCGAGTGCAGGTGTCTTTTTCATAGAGTGACTTTTGTTCTTTTGGGTAGATGCCCAGTTATGGGATTGCTGGATCAAATGGTAGATGTACTTGTGTCGCTTTAAGGTATCTCCATATTGCTTTCCACAGAGGTTGAACTAGTTTTCAGTCCCATTCAAATTGTTAATGTAGACAGAAGCCCTGTAGAAAATATCTTCTGGGGCCCCCACATACCTTAGGGGCAGCCCCGGTAATAAGATGCTGTCCATTGTATTGGCTACCCTTTTTCCATCCCCATCCAGGAAGAGGACTCAAAAAGTCCAGGAGAAACATAGTCAGGAAATTCTATGGATCTAGATGATCCAGGATAATACAAAGGCAAATTATTTCAAGTGCTTTCATCACTTCAAATCAGCAAACCACTGCAAATGACTAGAGGAAAGGAGAAGCTCCCCTCCCAGGCTCCCATGGCCCATATCAGTGAGCATTCCCAAACCTCAGCCAGCCACAGAAGACTTTTAATGCTCAGATAGGAATTTTAAAACTTACTTCTAGTCAAAGACAGGAAATCAAAATGGTGATTTCACATTTTTCCTACCAGAAAAATTGTTCGAGATAATTCCAGAATGCTGACCACCGTGGAGTGAAAGAGGCACTTGCCAGTATTGCTAAAGCGTAAAACAGTACACCCCTTTGGGACAGCAATTTAGTAATATGTGTGAAGAGCATTTGAAATGCTGGTGCCCAGTTATATCGCTTCTGGGAATCTAGCCCAAGGAAATTATCATAAATATAGAAAACGCTGTCAACATTTCTACCCATGGCAGCCGGCCTCCATCTCCTTTATAACTTGTAAGAACTTCTGGAGAATGAAGTAAAACATGAATTGTACTTTAGGCTACTCCCAGTGACAGATATAATGAATTTCATCATATTTTTATTAAAGCTAACATTTATTGATTCTTTACAAAATGCCAAGCAGTGTGTGAAGTGTTTTATATAGGCTGATTCCTTTAATACTCCCCATAACACAAACAACAATGAGCACATTACTTAGGATTCCTTCAGCCCCCCAAAATGGAAAACCCCACCTCTCCTGGATTAACCCATGAAGAAAATAATAATACAAGAAACCCAGAGGCGAATGACTCTGTGGTTGATAAACTCAGTGGTGCCATAAAGAAAGGATCCAACTGCCCCATTTATCCCCACTGCCACCCTCTGGCAGCCTGATCCTTTGTGATCACCATGGCTCCAAGCCTCACACCCACAATTATCTAATAGAAATATCTCCATGTCCCCTTGACCAGAGATGCATTCCATACTAATTCCTAAACCAATTCCTAGCAATTGGCTTAGAGAATCACACGCCAATGTAGAGGATGAATTGCATGAATAAATTTGGAGACAGAAAGTATCAAAGGGAATTTGGACATTGGATAGCAACCCACAATCTGAGCTATAAGTTTGATATGTATCATATCCATTTAGCAGAAAAGACCCCTAAAACCTTAACTGAGGTGTTAAGAAAGGTTAAGTAACTTGCCTGAGGCCACCCAGCTAGTAAGTGGCAAGGCGAGGCTTTGAACCCAGTTCTATCTCTACCAAGAGGCCACATGTCATGATTATGATGCACTTATTTTCCACATATGTGTATACAAAAATACCAAAAGGTTCTGTAGTAGGATTCTTCAGAGAAACAGACAATAAAGAGATTAGATAGATAGAGAGATAGATATAGATAGATCGATTGATAGGGAACTCATTCACATGAGTATAGAGGCTGAGAAGTCCCATGATCTGCTATCTGCAAGCTAGAGACCCAAGAGAGCGGGTGATATGGTTTCATTTCAAGTCCAAAGGCCTGACACCAGGAGAGCCACTGATGTAAGTTCCATTTTGGGTGCAGGAGAAGACAGGGATGTCCCAGCTCAAAACAGTGAAGCAGAAAGAGCAAATTCTCCCTTACTCAACCTTTTGTTCTATCGGGGCCTCCAGTGGGTTGGAGGAGGCCCACACACATTGAGGAGAGCAATCTGCTTTACTCAGCCTACTGATTTCAAATGTTAACCTAACTCAGAAACACTCCCACAGACACCCTTGGAATAGCATTTAACCAAATATCTGGGCACCCCTATGTCCCAGTGAAGTTGACACATGTAAGGAACCATCATAGATTCTCAGTGGAAATCATTTGCTTTCTTACTGTCCTTGCCAATAGGAACTTTTTTCATGCCAGCAAACAACAAAAACATGCTATCAGTCAAAGTATGGAAAATGCATGAGGAAGAAAATTGAGTTACATCCTCTTCAATTTTGATTAGAAGGTGCAGCACAAATTAGGCATAGACACCCATTTCCGTAACTTATTCCCTCATTTATTTAACCAATGTTTAATGGAAAGAATGGAGTCTTGGCCTTTACAAGACATGGGTTCCAATTCCAACCCTAGTTAAAGCTTAGCTATAAAAGTCCTTTATAAAACAAGAAATGGAATACAAGTGAAAGTGGCTGTCAATAGTCCCAGTAGAAAAAGAAGTAATATTTTCACCAAATTGATGCTTTTAGAAAAAAAAAAAGAAATAGAAATAATAGAAGTTTGACAAGGACAAATATTCATAACAAGGTAAAGTTTCCACCCCTTTCTTCTCTCCTAACAGCTAAAGAGAACTTCTGCCTTGTCTACTTGGCTTCTCCCCATCCCCTACTCTGTTCCATCTTTGCCTGCCTCCTTCTGGGATATTCTTTTTAATGCAGAATAGGAATGATGCTCCCAAAGGAGCCAGAGGAAGAGGCAGGAGAGAGAAAGAGCAAAGCCATTTGACCTGGGGGAGAGACAGAAAACGGTTCAAGGAGGAGGGAGTTACGGGGCAGATTTGGAGAACAACAGCATGAGGCTCTGGGAAGGAATGGAGGAGGTGGCCCTGCATTTTGAGATGTATTCTCATTCATGCTCTTCATGAGAAATAGGTAAAGTGTGTAAGAGCTTTGTGAATACTTTTCCTTATTGGAATGTGTTTCTTTGAATGTGACAGTCCACCAAAGAAGAATGACAGAGAACTCTAGAATTTGAGTACTAGTAATAGTGTAGTAAAAATAGTACTAGTAAGAGTGGCAGCCATGGGAGCAGAAACAGTAAGAGGTATCAACAACTGGGTGAGTCACACTCACTCTTTGGACCTTAGGCTTTTTCTTTGCAAAATAAGGACTTTAGAAACTCCTTCTAAGTTCTAAAAGTCTGTGATTTTACTCATGTCTACTAAGTGCTCAGTCTTGAGTTAAGTGACACAAAGAGGGACCCAAGGATATACAACACATGATGCTAGCCCTCCAGGATTTGACAGACAGTATGGACCTTCATCCGGTTCCTTCATGCTCATGGCTGATTTCTGCGTGAGGGTCTTTGCACTTGCTCTTTCTTCTGCTTGAAATGCTCTTTCCCCAATTATTTACAAGTATCTGTCCCTCACTTCCTTTGGTTTTTGCTATAATGTCACTTCTCAGTGAGGTCTTTGCTGCTCACCTTATTTCAAATCTCAGTTCCTTTCCATTTGGCACTCTCTGCCTGCCTTCCATGCTTAATTTTCCATTACAACTTTTGCTTCTGATACATTATATAACATATTTACTTGTTTGTCATCTGTTATACCACATCAGAATTTATGCTGCATTAGGACAGGATTTTTCTCTGTTTTATTCATTGCTATATCCCCAGCAACTAGAACAGTGACTGAGATGTGGCAGGGGCTTGGTAAATACTTGTTGAATGAATGAATAGGAGGCATGACATTACTTGGTCAAACAACAGAACAATAAACCGGTATTTAATACACATAAGTAGAAATAAATACAGGAATTCAGAGAGGCATGCAAGCTGGAGCACTTAGAAAAAGGCTCTGTGGGATGGGGGATATTACACAGTGTTTCCAGGGATAAGCTGGAACTCCTCTCTGATGTTCTCTGAGGCAGTCAAATAAATAGTGAATATGAGTCACTTTTTCATTATTTTTGCTTTGGATATTCTTTAATTATTGGGATGGGCTATTTAACATGAGCCCTTTCTGAGACTGGACCATATGAGTCCCCCAAAAAACGAGGGTTATAATTGAGACTATATTGTATTCTCCATTATCGACACCTGTAATGCATAATTTCAGCTCTTAAAAGCAATCATAGCTTTTTTGTTCAATTCACCAACATTTTTTGAATACATACAGGATGTCAGGAATCTACTGCATCACAATCCCTGGTGGCAGAAGTACTAGAAAATTCTGATATTCTCATGAAGACTCCCTAGGATCAGTCCAGTGATCCATATTATTAAATTGACATTGTTGCTTTCAAATAAAGATGTAAAGACTTTGGGAATCTGGAGAACATGTGTTATTTAATAGTTAATGTGGCAAAACATCAAAGTTTTAGTCTTTATGACTCAAACTCTTTTCCTGGACCCCTCCTCTTTTCCTCATAAAAACATCCTTGAACTGAACCTGCGGCGACAGTCTATCATGATGTCTAAACTTAAGCCTTGTCAGAGGCCCAGAAGTAATTACCACCCATTCACTCAGAGGCTCGGGTACCGCACTTCCAGTACATCAGCGACAACCTCACCTACAACATTTGTGCATTTGCAACCAATGATGATCAACCCAAGGAACAAGAATTTCACAGAAAAAAAGTGCCCTAAAGACACTGCATCAAGCTTCCTTGAGTTGCCAGGCTAGTTCACCCTCTGCAAAGAGTTCTGCTGTGATTGCGGGGTGACTTTGATAGGCTTGGTAAATATTAGATAAAGCTTTTCCCAAACTCCCAAATGTTATTAGGCTGCACGGGGAGAGACGTCAAAGTTGTACAGAAGCATGACCTTCAAAGGGGCAGAATAAAATAGATATTATGGCAGAAGTGGAAAGGAATAAAAGAGCTCTAGGGTTAGTTCATGCTTAGCCCCTACATTTTCCACAATTTTCACATGTTTAGGGCCCCAATGCCTCTGAAATCTTTGCTATCCTGTCCAAAATGGGCAAGTCATTTGATCTATATAAGCCTCAGTGTTGCTTACTATAAAACGGGGATATTACCTTCACAGGATTACTTAAAACAATTTAAAAGTTTTTTTATGTGAAGTGCCTAGACTAGTGTGTCTACAGAGGATCAGATAAATAAAGGTTCTTTTACAGTCTCCTCTGCAACAACTGTTAAATGTGATAGTGCCTGGCACAGCAGGCATTTGCTTTCCTAAGGGAGGCGTGAAGAGAAGTACAAGACCTATAGGGACTAAGCGCACGATTGCAAGAATAAGTCATTCAAAGTCAAGTGTCGCTCAATGAAATAGAAAGGCTGGAGGTTAGGAGAGCTGGACCCTAGCTCTTACGTAGCCATTCACTCGTTCTTTTTACCGCAGCATGTCCCTATGATCTATATTTGACTCGGTTTCCTCCAACTACAGATAGCATAGCCCGATCTAATACATGGTGCTGTTGTTTGGATCAAATTCAAATAACAGAGCAGGTGTGAAATCTTTTAGAAAATTCTAAGAAGTTATTAAATGTAAAGTAATCGTTATTATTGTCACTGGGACTAGATAATCTCCAAGCTCACTTCAAGCTCTGACACTCCGTGATCTCCGGGCCTTCAGCTCACTCCAGGAACGTAAGTCAGTCCCTTTGCCTCCTCCTTTCTGTGTCCCCGGCCGCTCCTCTCACCTGGTGGCAAACACAGTAATAAGAGTCTTTCAAATATGTACAGCACATTTTCCTCCAGAACAGTGAAAGCACTTTGTTCTAGAGCTACCCAATTTCACCTTGCATCTGCATCACACAATAGGACAAATCAGAACCTCAAGTATTGTTTTACTGGATCAGCCTGAGCTGTCTGGCCATGACTGATTCAGCACAAATCAGAATTTGAGGCCTGAGCAAACATGTCCAAGGGAAAATCCTAAGTCAAACTAGAAGTTTTGCATCCTATTATCTGTAGGCCAACGAGCATTTGAAATTGAGTAGCTACAGTAGATTAAAGATGTCTGCAATGTCACTTAGCCTTAAAAAGGGTGGGAATTCTATCATATGTTACAACGTGAATGAATCTTGAAGACAGCGATGCTAAGTGAAATAAGCCAGCCACCAAAGGGCAAACATTGTATGATTTCACTTACATGAGGTACCTAAAGTAGCCAAATTCATAAAGACAGTAAGTAGACCTGCAGGTGCCAGGGCCTAGGGGCAGAGAAGAGGGGGAGCTATTGTTTAACATGTCAGAAGCTTCAGTTTGGGAGGATGAGAAAAGCTCTGGAGATGGATGGTGGAGATGGTTGTACAGCAGTGTGACAGTACTTGAGGACACTGAACTGTACACTTTAAATTTTTGTGGTAAATTTCATGTTATATATATTTTAGAATAATAGAAAAAAAGACAGCTGCAAAACCTTTGCTACTTCTCCCACTGAGAAGTGGAATCTCATTCTCCTATCCTTGAAATTAGGCTAGACTTCGTGACTTTCTTGAGTAATAGAAAGTGGAGGAAGTGAAGTTCTAGGATTTCCAAGTCTAGACCATAAGAAGCTTTGTAGCTTCTGCAGGAGCCTCTTGAAATACTTGCTCTGCGTTGTCAGTGGGAGTGGGGCAAGGGATTTGTCCCCCAGGTGAACAATGTCTGAAATATCTTTGGTTGTCATAATTGAGGGGTAAGAGGGTATTGCTGGTATCTAATGAGTAAGGTCCAGGGATGCTACTAAACAGCATATCTTGCAGAGGACAAAGAATTGTCCATTCAAAGTGTCAATAGTGCCGAGGCTGAGAAACCCAGCCCTGGGGGAAGCTGGCTGCCATGTAAGAATTTCCATCTACTCCAAATCACCATGTTATGAGGAAACCCAAGTTAGCTATGTGCACAAATAATGTGGAGAGAAAGAAAACACCTGACTAGCTCCAACTGTGCCAACCACACCAGCCCAGATGCCAGACATGTGAGTGAAGATGTGTACCCCAGCCCCGGCAGAAGCAGTGTGGAGAAGAATCAAAGAATCCAGCAGACAGCCGTAGATGTCTACCTCCAGCTGACTAATGAGACCTCACCAGCAGTTAGCCCTACTCCAGTTGAGCACTCCCCAACAAAAAGCTATCTTTGCTGTGTGTTGCCTGAATTCATGACTAACAGACATATGAACATAATAAAGCAATTGCTGCTTTATGTCACTTAATTGGAGAGTGATTTCTTCATAGCAGTAGATAACCAGAACAACAGCCTGTTAATCTCATAGAAGAGACTAACCCTTAGAAACTTTCAACCTGGTTTCAGGAAGACTGGAACTAAGTAGGCAGTGCAGACTAATTCAAGCTTAACCTCAAAGACCACACCTGTAAAATGGTGATATTAATCTCTATCCTGCAAGACACTGAAAAAATTAAATAAGATTTAGTATTTAAAAGCTCTTAGGATAATACCTAGTTTAGTAGCACTATTCAAAAAATGAGTTTAGATTGGATTTTATCTGGTTTGTCTTAATACAAAGCAAAGATGACCTTTCTTTCAGACTATTTTTCCTTTAATATTGAGTAATTTAAATGGACATGAAGTGGTTTTGCCTCAGAAACCCTCTTTCCTCCATCTGCCTCATGTAAATATCTCCTACAAATCTTTGTCAGACAGACTTAGTTTGCAGTTCTGCTTCTAACCCTTACTAAGTGCATAACTGTGAGTTACTAATATCTGCCATGCTCTGAATGTGCGCTTTCCCCCAAAATTCATCTGCTGAAATCCTAACCCCAAATGTGATGGTGCTGGGAGGTGGGGTCTTTGAGAGCTGATTGGGTCATGAAGGTGGAGCTCTCATGAGTGAGATTAGTGCCCTTATAAGAACAAGAGCGAGTTAGCTCTCTGCTTGCCACCATGTGAGGATACGAGGAAGAGATGGACACCTGCAAACCAGGAAGGGGGCCCTCATCATCCTGGTCTGTTGGCATCTTGATCATGGACTACTCAACCTTCAGAACTGTGAGAAATAAACTTGTTTTTTAAGCCACTGGGTCTCAGATAGTTTGTTATAGCAGCCTGAATTGCTAAGACAGTGCATTACAGCAAACTCAGTTTTTTATGTTCTCCCAGATACCACTGTTTCCTTTAGAAAAGACTCAAAGTTGCATGGGCTGCCTGACGAGGAGGAGAAAAATCCTGAATTACTGCCGGGTATACAAAGAGACTTATTCCATATAAATAAGCAATTATTAAACATAATGGCCTTCGATTTATTCCAATGTGAAGATTTTTTTTTGATTAAGCTTATCTGAAGTTTAAATGGTCAATGGACATTTAAAACTGTCATGAATCTAAAAGACATTGTTCTAAACATGATTTAAAAATGTTATTTACCAGATAATCGGGGCACTGAGAAGAAGAAGAAACTCACTTATAAAACAATGCTTTAACCCATCACAGAAAATATTGTTAATTTTTGCTTTCAAATAGTTGCTTTTACATTTTTATTTTATCTATTTAGATTTATATATATATAAACACACACACACACATTCATATATACGCACATACCTAATTTACTCCCATTCAATAGAACTAAAAAGGAAGGATATTTGGATAAAAAACAAATACTTTTGCTCCATGACGGTGTGAATTTTTCAATTTAGGAAGGCTAATTTAGAACAGGTTCTGCTTAAATGCTGGTTAATTTTATCATTCTAAGGAATGATGCAGTCTATTTCTAAAAAGGAGGAGAAAGGTGGTATAGCTTTGCATTTTCTTCCAAGGCCACTGTTTTAGTGGGTCTCATCATTTTACATGAAATGTTTTACATGTCTTTGAGAATAGCTATTAAATAGAAAGCATATTATTAGATAAAATACTTTATACATGACAAGGCATGTTCACATATTTTCATATTTGACTCATCAAAAATTTTGTGATGTGAGTGTAGATGTAGAAACTGAGTCTGAAAGATATAAATTGATTGCTGCGGTTCATTTAGCTAAGGAGAGAGAGTTGGGTTTTGCACCCAGATCTTCTTAAAACGTAATTCTAAAATAATCCATAGCAAGTATGCTTTAAATAATTTTTGACTTTTCTTGTACAATCCAATATAATGATCTATTCCATTGCTTTATTAAATTATTTCCCCATGAATTTCCTCCTACAGCTTTATTTCATGTTATCTTTTTCTTCTTTTACTGCAGGAAATTATTGATGGGATTCTCAACGTTTACAATTAGCCAACTAGATGTACAGAAAGTATTTTAAATGTTAGCTCCTAAAGATTGTAGGGTGTATTATAGACTATTTATTGTGTTTTCCACAGTGAATTGCTTCAATTGCTTGGGGATTTTCTTTTGATTTTATTTACTGCAGGAATATTTCTTATAATTCTACTTAAAAATATGCATTTGCTCTGTTACCTCTTTATTTTATCACCTTCACACATGTTGTCCTTGGATAATGCAAACAAAAAAAGTGCTTGTGTGAATGGGACTTAGAAGAGAAATCGTATTTATTGCCTGGTGTTTAGCATTCTCATAGGACTTTTAGCAGCACAGACTATTGATGAAAACAGAAAACATCCTTCCATAGTTATTGCCCTTTCACAGTATAGATGCTTAACCTCTAACAAAACATTATTCACGATGATTATCTTTTTTCTTCTAAGGAACAGCAGGGCAGAATCAAAATTTTCAAGCTTAATATGAAGAATGGATTTTTCTCCTTTTATTTTATGAATGATTTTTCTCATTCTAAAAAATAAAATAGACATTGGTGATTTTTTTTTTAACTTTGAAAAGTATGAAGAAGAAAATAAAAATCCCTATTCTCACCAACTAGGGATAACACTCTTCAACTTTCCTTTCCTTCTAAGCAGCTCACTGTCTTCAAGCCCTCTCTACCTATCTCCTGTAAAGCCACAGGTCCCTTTAGAAACCCTGTGCCTGAGCCTCTGCAGGCACCACCTGGTACCTCATATTTTCCATCTCATTTCTTTATACCTCACTGTTATCCTTCTGACAACAGGAAAAAACTGTGTTATTGGCCATGCTAGCTGGGGTGGGGGCAGGGTCAAGGTATGTTGCCTCTGAGGGTAGAACAGAACAATGGGTGCCTGCTAGTTGACACAGAAAAGACCCTTATTGAGTGTATCTGTTAGACTGTCTCCTTGGTTTTTGATTTTACCTTACCTCCTAATTGTTGTCCTTTGGGCCCAAACCTACCTCTGCTTCCCTTGGCTTCATAGCCTGTTAACTGCCACCACCATTTTGGACTCCCGGAGTCGTTGCTGACCACAGGACACTGATTGTTTAAAAAGGATATTCGAACATATTCATTTTGTGCATATCACCTTCCTTCTGAGTCCTGAAAATGTATTCATGGGACCAGAGATGGGGAAGTAATAATTTTTTTTTTGTCTTTGATACACACCAACAAATTTATTAGTTAGTAAGCACTCTATACAAATTAACAATAACAAAATTTTGTCTACAATGTTTTTCAAGCACAAATTGAACTAGTTTATTTTCTTTTAAAATTAAGATATTTTCAGATTTTATTGAGATCCAATCTCACACTTGCTCCTCGGCATCATCTTTCATTGCTTTTATCATTACAAAAGTTCTATGTGTACTATCAAAAGCCTCACATTTTAATATTTGTTTTATATTTTTATTATTCTCACATATATTTCCTGTTTTCATATGGGCTTCTTTAATTTTATCTCTTTTATTTATTTAAAATTTTAGTATGCAAAGGAAAAATTAAAATGGAGGCCACAGTTCAGCTGTACCCCAAGGCCTACTGCCCATAGCCACCCAGCCAAAACTTAAATTATCCTGATTTCCATGAAATGTTAGCTCTAATCATAAACAAAACATGAAGGAGAAGCTTTTTGTCCTTGTCAGAGTGGTTCAATGAAACTAAACCAATCAGCTTACATGGCTCTGCTTGCCTTTTTTTTTTTTTTTTTTTTTTTTGCTTAAATAACAGATATTTATTTTCTCTCAGTTCTGGAGGCTGGAAGTCCAAGGTCAAGGTGCTGGTAGGGTTGGTTCCTGGTGAGGCCTCTTTTCTTGGCTTGTAGATGGCCACCTTCTTTCTATGTCCTCACGTTGCCTTTCCTCCATGTGTTTTCACCGCTCAAGGTAGCACTTCATTTACTGTCACTGAATTGTGAATTCAACAAATTCATATGTTGAATACATAACCCCCAAGGTAACTGTACCTGCTTGCCTTAAAAAGAATATTAGTGTATAACTGCCAATCACAAAAACAGTCAAAATACTTCTTCCCTTATGCTTCCTAAACTGTGCTGTAACTGTTGTAAGGGGACTTCTTATTTTGAGTTTGAGGCCTCCTGGTTTGTGAACTGTTCTTTTGTATGTGCAAGAAACTTTTACGATTTTAAAATTTGATCTGATTTTATTTTTGACAAGTATATGGCATTATGTGGGTTTCCAACGTGATTATTTTTAAAATTCCAAACAGACAATTATTCCACTTCAAGTTATTGGAAAACCCATACAGGTCAGTTTAAATTAACTGGTTTCCATACAATAAAGTAGAAAGAAAGTAAACTGTGGTTCTTTTCATAATTATGACTACAAGTGCTTAAGATGGTTTGTGTACAGTTGAGAGAAGCCAACTGGGGTTTGGATATTACTAAGGAAGGACTGTGTAGAGATGTATGCCCATGACAGTATATTACATTAGCCCATGACGGTAACTCAATCCCATAAATGACATAATAATTAAAAGTCATGGAAGCTTTGGCATTATAGTTGGCAGAATCATAAAACTGTTCCAATGTGTTGCTGGGTGAGAAGGCAGTATAAATGAAAATAAACGTGAATGCTTAGGTTTATATATAAAAAGAGAGCCCAAAATACTTCCTTTTAATGTCCCAGTGAGTAGAGTCTAAAAAAAGAGACAAAAGACAAAACTTTATGGGCTTGTATAGTCATATACTAGGTCTGTCCAGAAAGCATCCAGCCATGTAACCATTCTTGTTATATTAACTATGGCTGGATACTTTCCAGACAGCGGTCATATATTCAAGTACTACTCTGAAGTTGTCTATACCTGTAGATGCCATGGTCAGGTTAGTGTAGTTTATGACCATATAGTTAAATATTCATATCTCCTCTCCTTTTCCAAGACTCTGCTCCATAGTCTATTTGCTCATGGAAAAGGGAGAGTCCCACTATCCTTGTTCCCTTCCTTGTGTGAGTGTTACACTGGGATTACAGCCATTGTTTATGTAACAAGAACATATTACATGGCTGCATACTTTCCAGACAGCCCTCATGTTTTCTCTGCCATTATCATTGTCCAGGAGGTTTGGGCTCATGCAAGAGTATGGGATTGGGACCAACTAGTAGTCGTTATTTAGAAATGCTGACTTGGGACTCAGAAGTTTTCAGTGTTTCCTTGCTCCCCAGGTGATTCTTATGAATGCTTAAGTGTGAGAACCACTGTAGTAGGTCTGATTTAAGAGATGTACTTTGTTCCATTGATTGTATATTATTTTTGATAGCCCTTCATTGTTTTAATTCTTGTCTTTTTTGATATGTTTTATTTATCTAGTAGGATAAGACTTCTTTTAACTCTTCATTTATAATTTCAAACTGTATTCTTCTTTGTCTTCTAGATGAATTTTAGAATAATTTTCTCATGCTCAGAGGAAACTCTCTGTGGGATATTCATAGGAATTTAGTTCAACATAATTATGTAAGAATTTTCATTTTAAAAATAATTATTTTTGTATTTCAGGAACATAATAAGTCTATGTTTGGTCAAGATTCCTCCTATTTTTCCAAGTGAAGTTTTTTCTTTGTAAAGGACCATAATTTATTTATGTTATTAATGAGGTACCTTACTTTCTTAGTTACTATTGTGAATGAGTTTTTGCTTTATCTTTTTGTTATATCTTTGAATTAGTTATTGCTATTATACAGTAAAATAATTAATATTTGGGTATTTATTTTATATCTATGCGTTTTAGCATTCACTAATCAATTTTAATTAATTTAGAAATTTTATTCCTTTTTGCTTTCTTGGATTTCTCCAAATAACGATCCATATCTGAAAATTTTTGGTTTTCACTCACAAACTACATTTCTTGGGACAAAATTCTTGGGTAAAAATTCATTCTCTGTTTCTTCATGTGGGGGCCGGTTTCTGAGATGTGTTCATTTTCTGGAAATTCATGAAGCTGTATATATATTATCTATGCAACTTTGTGAAGCAATTTTTTCTTTTAAATTTCTCATCAAGTTTGTACCCCTGTGGCTCTCAAACTGCAGGATATGTAAACAGTTTCTAGCAGGGCACCAACAATGTAAACTCTTGGGTCCAATGCCTCAGGATTCTGATTCAGGAGTTGTGGAATAAGCACCCAACACTTGCTTTTGCCTAGTACCTCCAGTGATTCTTATGTAGGGGCCTGCATCACATTTTTGGAATACTGCTGAGTATATTTTTTCTGGTGCTTTCTAGTATCTAGAATTTCAGAGGAGAAATATGAGATCACTGTCTTCACTCTTCTGCTTTCTATCCTGCTATGACGTGGGCATCGTGTTCCCTGGATAGAAACAGAAAGGGCAGAAGGAAAAGAGTGTCAAGCTGATGAATCCAGAAGGCAAATAAAACTCAAGCTCTCCCAGAATCAGCTGAGCAATGGGTTACTGAGTGTGATGCCGATCATAAGGAAGGGTGGGGCCCTCACCTTTCTATTTCCAGACAGGTGCTGCTGCTGCTATATTTTAAAATCTAGAGGAAGCCTGTGTAAATCATGATTGAATTACTCAGTGCTGATCTATTTGCACTAATTTAGTAGAAATTCATCCTGCCCCCCTGTAAACAAATTCCTTTGTTCAGAGGCTCTTCCATCTCTCATACCATGCCTTCATCTGTATTTTAATAAAGAGTTAGGTATTTTGGGAAACATAAGTTTAGAATGATTTTTTTCAGGAAAAAATCCTAACACTTTTCTTCTTCCTTGAAAATGTCAGCTTATTAAAAATGGCACAATGGTTAATTGAAACCAAATTTACTAGCACTTTATAGATATGGATAAGTATAAGTATATAAAGATATAGCTTTGTATTAATATTGTTCAAAGAATTCATGCTATGGAGTCCTAATACTTTTGTCTCTCTATGTAGCATCAATATCTTTGAGCACCAGGATTGGAATCAAAAGAACTTCATTACCTACTTTCTGTGTAACTGTGGACAGGTACTTTAAGCTGTCTAGGTTCTTCACTGCAAATGAGGGGTCTGGACTCAATAATCCCTTAAGGTATTATTTAGATGTGTGATTTTGTTACATAAGGAGATCTTGGGGCACAGAAAGATCATTAACCATTAAAGAAAAGCTTAATTACTATGTCATACTTTTTATAGTAGGATGTAGTGCATCTCAGAAATTTTTCAACAGATATAAAAATGAAATATTTAGATTAACTCTTAGCTTCAAGTTCTTTTAACTAGAATTTACATATGAATGTTTAGAAGTTTGAATAACATTTTCCTATTCAGTTTTGAATTATGAAATGTGGACTGAATTTGGATTTCAAAAAATACATTGTTTCTTTCATTTTTTGAAATTATATATCTGTATTTATCTATGTGTATATGTATAAACAAACACTCATTTAAAATATTATGAAGTAACTCCTATTTAGGTTAGAAGTTTAGCTTATTTGAAAGTCACATTGCTTCCCTTGGTGAAAAATAGTTTGAATTTGTTTATTTTTAGTAATGCTGAATTAATGAAAGCATAATCATAAGCATTCATAATTTTTAAAAGCTGAACTTCGGAAACAGATCCTAAAATTCAAGGAATATTAATACATAATGGGTACTAACTCTCAAGTTACTGAAAATCACAAGTTCTCGAATATCCAAGAAAGTTTGAGAAACAAACATTAGTTTGTTCAGTTGACTTTTTGTGATCCCAAGGAGCTCTCCAGAGAGAGGAAAACATGAGATTATGAAGAAAACTATAATTTGATTCTGTCTGCTAAGATTACAGAAAAGGTAACTTACTTACCGGGAGGTAAGCAGGATGCTAACATGTGCTAAATCTGGAAGCTGTGATAATTGTGAATTAGGAATAGAACTGCATCTCTAAAAGTATTATGGATATTATCCGTTCATACAATAAAAATGTGATAAGTAGCCTTTAAATAGTAGGGATTGAGCATACAAAGACAAGTAGGTCCCAGACCTCAAGGGGCTTGGGAATTAGAGGAAAAGACATGAAATAAATGAGAACGATAAAAAGATAATGTTTTTTACTTTTTAAATTTTATTTTTCCCACTTATTTTTATATGTACTATGTTTCTCTGAAAATAAGACAGGGTCTTATATTTATTTTTCCTCAAGAAGACACCCTAGGGCTTATTTTCAGGGGATGTGTTATTTTTTTTAAGTATGGTACAACAATCTACATCTATTCAAATATAGTTAAGTCGTCTTCTTCTGGAACATCATCATAACTCTCCAAACCCCGAATTCCATCCTGAATGTCTTGCAAGTCTATTTCCTTTAGAACCATTGGCCCCAATCTCTCATGTCGAGCAACAGAGCTCTCATTAAATGAGCAGCTCTCATCCATGTAACCTGCTGGGAGTGCAGGGTCCAATCTGCACAGTGGAGCAGAAATGATCACTCTGGGCTCAGTAGGAGACTGCTTGCTGAAGCTTTTCCCCTATCCCCTGGTGTTTGTGGAGGGTGAGAGAGGCCCACGGTGCTGAGTAAAATGGCAGCCACAGCTTTCTTTCTTCCCCCTGGGGACACACAATACCTAAAGCAAAGC
>CAUYPO010119016.1:0-17124 GCA_963574435.1 Cheirogaleus major
GGCTAGAGTGCCATGGCATCAGCCTAGCTCACAGCAACCTCAAACTCCTGGGCTCAAGCAATCCTTCTGCCTCAGCCTCCCGAGTAGCTGGGACTACAGGCATGTGCCACCATGCCCGGCTAAGTTTTTTATATATATATATATATATATTTTTTTTTTTTTAGTTGGCCAATTAATTTCTTTCTATTTTTAGTAGAGACAGAGTCTTGCTCTTGCTCAGGCTGGTCTGGAACTCCTGACCTTGAGCGATCCTCCCGCCTAGGCCTCCCAGGAGTGCTAGAATTACAGGCATGAGCCACCACGCCTGGCCACAATTTACATTCTTGAACAGACCATGCACAGTGGCTCATTCACGCCTGTAATCCCAGCATTTTGATAGGCTAAAGTGGGAGGATTGCTTTAGGCCAGGAGTTCAAGACCAGCCTGGGCAACATAGTAAGACCTTGTCTATATAAAAAAATTAGTCATGTGTGGGTGAGGCAGGAGGATCTCTTGAACTCAGGAGTTCAAGGCTGTAGTGAATTATGATCATGCCACTGCACTCCAACCTGGGTGACAGAACAGGACCCTGTCTCTAACAAAAAAGAAAAGAAACTACACAGTCTTGAACAATAAAGTACTTTATTTTATTTTCCTATAATTCACTGAATAAGTCTAAAGAAGTAATTTCCATTGTCTCTTTTCAGTTTCAACTATGGATGTCAGAATATTAAACCTGAATTTTCACAAATGTTCTTTCTTCATTTTGCTATTGAGGGGAAGTTAGATGAGTTGTTATGTTTGAATCAGAGGGGAGCACACTTAGATTGGAATCGTCAAATGCTAAAGAGCATATAATGCTTTTCTTATGAAGCAGTTCTACTCAGCAGTTCTCCTTTAGCTTGGTGGCCTAACTGATGCTTGGCCTACTTGAACATTACTTATTATAAGAGCCTTGTTTCTTTGTGGTGTTGTTTTTTTTTCCCCTGAATACATTCTGCACAGATGTGGTGTTGTTTTTTTAACTGTGGTAAAATAATAACAGCCTTGCTTTTTTATTGCTAATGACGTAACAGTCACATATACTCCAACCTTTATAAGGGACATATATCTAAAAATTGTTTGTTCTTTGTTTCACGTTAGGAGGATTTGTGAGTTCTTATACCAGCATTTGGTATGACAGACTGAGTTATAAGAAAAGCATGAACTAAGGAAAATTTGAGACTAAGCTGTAGCTGAATCTTGCTCTGCATGGAGTCATTTGATAGACATAGGTTCCTACTGGAGGTCATGCACTGTGTTCCACTCAGACCATTTGGTTCTCTGGGTATTTTATGATAGTGTTAGAATAAAGTTAAGATATCGCTGTCTCCATCTTTACTCCCACAGTTGTCAACCAAAAGCTTTAATTAAGATGGTTTCAGCTTGAGGAGTACTACACAAGTAATTAATCTTTTTAAGGAAAATCTGCTGAAATTTAAATTTATAAACTACTTAAATTACCTAGATTAATCATATCAGAAAAGTTGCTCTGTGGAAGGATTTTCTATAAGGAGTGTTAAATAGAAGTTTCCTTAAGTATTTTACAGATAATTGACTTCTTGATGGAAGAAAAGCTAGAAAGAATCTTTAAGCATAGCTAGTGGAAAAACTTAAAAATTAAGAGTACCTTTACTCAGGAGGCAAAGGCAGGAGGATTTCTTGAGGGCAGGAGGATTTCTTGAGCGCAGGAGTTCAAGGTTACAATGAGCTATACATTTAATATATTTAAAAAGAAGGTAAGTGTATCAGTCAGAGTCTAGTCAGAAGATAAACTACATGATGATTTATAAAATTTAACTATATAAATTTATCTATATATAATTTCTAATTTTTAAAATATATCATTTAAAATTTTGTTTAATTTATACACTGTTCCTATTAATTAGTAATAGGGCTGGGTGTGTGCCTAAATCCCAGCATTTTGAAAGGCTGAGGTGGGAGGATCACTTGAGACCAGGAGTTCCAGACCAGCCTGGGCAACATAAGGAGTCCCCATCTCTACAAAAAATAAAAAAATTAGCCAGGCATGCTGGCATGTGCCTATAGTCTCAGCTATTTGGGAGGCTGAGGTGGGTGGATCAATTGAGCCCAGGAGTTCAAAGTTACAGTGAGCTATGATTGGTCCACTGCACTCCAGACAAGACCCTGTCTCTTAAAAAAAAAAAAATTAGGAACAGTAGGTTAACTACAAAGTGGTGAGGAGAACTCTAAGGAATACAGGAATAGCTAATACATAGGGAGCAGCCACTATTTCTATACTGACAAAACTTAATCTCATGCCAGCTGACAAAAAACGTTTATAGGATCCAGCTCCAGCATCACAAGGCAGGGCAAAGAAGGGTGGATTTGGAGCTAAGAAGCAATAAATTCATAACTGGCAAAAAATTATCTCTGAAATTATAGTGAAAGACATAGGGAAGTACAGTTCATCTTATAAAAGTTAAATTTATACAAAACAAGTAGTACTTTTGGTTCATAAAGTTAGGCATATCTGTTGCCAGACCTAATGCACTTCCCTTTAAGAACTTAGCTGTGAAAACAGCACACAGATACAAGATAAAAAGGTTATGAACAAAATTTTTTTTAAAGTACATCATGGCCGAGCGTGGTGGCTCATGCCTATAATCTTAGTACTCTGGGAGGCCAAGGCGGGAGACTTGAGGCCAAGAGTTCAGACCAGCCTGAGCAAGAGCAAGACCCCATCTCTACAAAAAATAGAAAAATTAGGTAGGCGTGGTGGCACACGCCTATAATCCCAGCTACTCAGGAGGCTGAGGCAAGAGGATCATTTCAGTCAAAGAGGAGTTTGAGGTTGAGGTTGCAGTAAGCTATGCTGATGCCACTGTCCTCTAGCCCAGGTGACAGAGCAAGACCCTGTCTCAAAAAAAAAAAGTACATCATGACATAACTAAAGTAAATAGTTGTTTTTAGCATTGATCCATTGTATAACCCTTTGACATTCGATATATGAAACTTCAGCTTTTTAACTGTCCTTGTACTAGAGGTGAATCATATTCTTCCCATCTATCTAGCTGATGAACAGAGGTAGCATGGCTGAGTAAAACCCAGAAGGGGGTTGTTCCCTCACCACTGCTGAGCCTGGGGTGAGGCATGCTTTATATGCTTACAGTGCCTGCTGCCAAGGAGAGCTCTGTACAGCCAGCCTAGGGAGTGGGTAGTACTCTTGGTCTGTTAGCTACTAATGCTCAACCCTGACAGTGCCAAGAGAATGATCAAATGAGAGAAATGTAGTGGTCCTGTACCAAGCACATTAATTTAATCCACTTTAAGGGAGAAACTTTTTAAACCGTAAAAGAATTTTAACGCCATGATAATTGGTTATCAGTTTGGATTAGAGAACAAGAGTAAGCATATTAGAGTGAAAAGCTGAGGTTTGATTTAATAAGCCATTTTTAGTTTGCCTCAATTTATTCTCTACACTGGACCTCATTTGCCTTTTTTACTGAAATAGGTGACCCCCCTGTCTCAACAGTACAGTTCTCAAATTCTACCACCTCAGTGCTGGCCACTCTTGCAGCTCTTGCTGAGGCATCAGCCCCCCTCTCCAACTCAAACAGAGCCACAGGTAGGTAAGGGATATCTGCTGGGTGAATCACCATTTCTTCTTTTGTTTTTAAGTCTCCAGCAGATTTAATTTGCATGAAATATTAAAGAATTGTAGCTAATTACGGGCAGCTAGGAAAAAGGGATGTAGAGTCATTAAGCATAGAAAGAAAAATCACTAAGTGATAAAATCAGACAGCTGAATAATATTAGATAATGACTGAATAATTCCTTTGTATTTTTACAGTTTGACGTTTGTTTGCCTTGACTCCAGTTACTTCACATTGAAATGTTTATTCCTATATTAGCAGACTTTTTGGAGATACTGTATGTTATGTTTTGACTGATGCTATCATAGAATGATTCAAAATAGCAGCCTAGATATCTCATATTAAAGTATCAAAATACATGGAACTGCTACCTTTCTGATTATCATATTCTGTGTACTTCAGGAGAGCTTGCTTTTTATTTTCGCTGGAGATGTTATTTTGGCATTTCCAATGGAATTGGGCAGATATATGCTATATGGTGCCCTTCTGATATTTAAAACAAAAAGGTTTCAAGTCACTTAGCCAGACCTGGTGATCTATGTCGTGAAAGCTTAGGGCTTCACGTATGTAGGGGCAAACAAGCAGGGCTCAGTAGTCATCTAGAAATCTTTCTGGAACCCCTGGTAGTCTGCACCATCATAAATGAAAGCGGATTGTTCTGATGTCTTTTTGCCATTGACATTTGGGTGGTGAGAACATTTTTCCAATTCCAATCCTATTTTTCTGACTGGCAGTAATCATAAAGATCTCTACACAGATACGTATAAGTGAACAGCATGGCAGAGGGAAAAACAATGTATTAAACTTGTCTTTGCTGTTCTTTTGGTTTTCTCTTTGATGTTGGATAAATCACTTAACTTCTCCAGGTTTTCTTTTCCTCATCTCTGGCATGATGGTTGGATTAGATTATCTGTCAAGATTCTTTCAGCTAAAACATTTAACTGTTCTTTGTTTCTAAGAGGTGTGAATGCTTTATTTGCATTGAACTACCTAAATGTGTCTCATATAGATGGTCCATACTCGACTTATTATTGCAGAGTTCTACCTGTGACTCTTTAGATAGAGAAATTCCATAGTGGTAGGAATTATTTCCCCTAATAGTACTTAGTTTATTGGGATATTGACTAATCAAACTGAAAATCTTGATTCAAAATAATACATGTATGGGCTCGTTCACGAATATCCTTTAAATAAAAATAAATAAATAAAAGTAAATTATAAAAAAAAGTAAAAATAATTTTAAAAAATAATAATACATGTAAAGCTCATAGACAGGTACCTGGCACATAATAAACAGTTGGTAAGCATCAGCTGTTATTAATATTATTCTTGATCTATCAGATGGGAAAAGCCACCTACCATTTTTGTCTGTCAAACTTCAGTGTTTTGACTACTTGACATATTATTTTGTTAATTCACTATTAAATATACATGTTTTCTTATAGAAATGATCTTATCTAATTTATAGCTATTTTTCTAAGTTCCATGGATTTATTTAGATTTTTAAGATGCTCTCTGAAAAAAGGGTTCTAAGATCAAATATGTTGGGGAAACTCACCATATCTTATACCCTGTTGGAAAATCACAATGTCCATTGGCCTACTGAAGTCTCTAATACTTCCTACAAAACAAACAAAAAAGTTTAAGCATATTTAAACCAGAATTTTGAAAATGTATTTATACATAGAACCCATCTTTAGTGAAAGCTATTAACATCTCAGTGAAGACATTTTAAAAAATACTATTCTAATGCATTCCCTATTTTTTCTCCTCTGACTTAGCATTGTTCACAAAAGCTTTGGGAACTTTTGAATCTAACTTTTTTCCAATTTTTCCTCTCTCTGAATATTATCAAACTGCTGTACTCCTATTTTTTTAAAAAAGCTGAAATTTTAAATTTACTTTTGTCATCTTTAGCCAATTCAGAGGAAATCATAGAGGGAAATTCTGTTGACTCATCAATCCAGCAAGTGATGGGGAGTGGAGGCCAGAGGGTCATCACTATAGTGACTGATGGAGTCCCTCTGGGTAATATCCAAACTGCAATTCCTACTGGAGGGATTGGCCAGCCATTTATTGTAACTATGCAAGATGGACAGCAAGGTGAGTTATCCCATGTAAACAATTGTTTATTAAAAGATATAGGCCGGGTACGGTGGTTCATGCCTAATCCTAGCACTCTGGGAGGCTGAGTTGGGGCATCATTTGAGCTCAGGAGTTCGAGACCAGCCTGAGTAAGAGCAAGACCCTGTCTCTACTAAAAATAGAAAGAAATTAGCTGGACAACTAAAAAAACATATAGAAAAAATTAGCTGAGCATGGTGGCACATGCGTGTAGTCCCAGCTACTTGGGAGGCTGAGACAGTAGGATTGCTTGAGCCCAGGAGTTTGAGGTTGCTGTGAGCTAGGCTGATGCCACGGCACTCTAGCCCGGGCAACAAAGTAAGACTCTGTCTCAAAAAAAAAAGATAATAATACAGAGAAATTCCCTATACCCATCACCCAATTTCCCCAAATGGTATCATTTTATATAACTATAGTACAATATCACAACCAGGAAATTGATACTGATATAATCCACCAACCTTATTGATATTTTTCTAGTTTTACATGCATTCATTTGTATGTGTGTGCACTTAGTTCATTGCAATTTCAGATATGTGTAGATTTCTGTTAGCACCACCAGAGTGAAGATATAGTACAGTTCCACACAAGGATTCCTTGTGCTGTCCTTTTAGATCCATAGCCACCTCCCTTCTCACCCCATTCGTAAACCCTGGCAACCACTAACTAATCTGTTCTCTATCTATACTTTTCAAATTTCAAGAATGTTATATAAATGGAATCATACAGTATATAACTTTTCGAAATCGGCTTTTTTTCTCTCAGTGTAATTTCATTAATATCCATCCAAGTTTGTATCAATAGTTCATTCTTTTTTACTGCTGAGTATTATTCCATGGTATGACTATACCATAATTTCTTTAACCATTTACCCACTGAAGGCATTTGAGTAGTTTCCAGTTTTCAGCTACCTAAGAATAAAGCTGTTATGAACAACTTGATTGTTTATAGGTTCTTATGAGAAATAGGAAATAAGTTTGTTTTCAATTTTCTGGGATAAAAATTCAAGAGTATAATTGCTGGATCATATGGTAAGTATATGTTTAGTTTTCTAAGAAACTGTCAAACTAATTTCTAGAGTGGCTATACCATTTTACATTCCCACTAGCAATTTATGAATAATTCTGTTTTTCTACATCCTCTCCAGCATTTGGTATTATCACTATTTTTTAAGCCATTCTGATAGATGTGTAGTGTGTGTGTATGTGTGTGTGTGTGTGTGTATGTGTTTGTTGACCCTACTCTCATTTATCTATGAGAAGAGAAACAATTTAGGTATAGTTAATAGCAAACTGCTTTTATTAGAGGTTTCTCAAAAATATTATATAAAGACTTTACACCTTCTTTAGATAAATTATTCCTACAGAATTGATAAACTAATTGGCCATAGCTGCTGACCTAGAGTCAGACATTTTTTTTTTTAAACAGAGTTTAATTGAGTAAATAAATGAATTGGGCATCCCCAAACCAGAACAGGTTCAGAGAGACTCCCCAGACATCTTTATACAACAGCCTCAGACCTGGGACTTATGCATGGCTTCCCAGCCTGCAAATCTATACCCTTGCTTTCTGAGCCGTTATTAGTGTCCCTTTAATCCTTTCTGTTTCTCTCTGCAGGTCCATGCCTTACCTGTTGATTCTTAAATTCAAAGAAATATGAAAAATAATACATCATATATTTTATTTCTTTTCCTAATTTAAAAGCAAGCAAAACCTCCTTGTTTACTATGTATTCATCACCTTCAATTGGTATCCTTTGGCTTGTAGTTCTAACTGTACCTGCTGGTCAGGTTGCAGAAGAGACTATAATTGAAGATGAAGAAGAAGCAGAGAAGTTGCCACTCACAAAAAAACCAAGAATAGAAGAGATGACAAACAGTGTGGAGGAAAGCAAGGTAATGTTTTTTAGCAGTGGTGGAGAGAAGAGAAAGAATCAAAAGCCATAACTATTAAGGCCTGAACCCTTCATCTTTTTGTCTACTCTCTGGATAATTTATGATCAGGAATTCTCACCTGGTGGTGACTGGTTTACTTTTATAGGAAGACAGCGAGAGAGAGCTACTACAGCAGCAACTTCAGGAGGCCAATAGAAGAGCCCAGGAATACCGACACCAGCTCCTAAAGAAAGAGCAGGAAGCAGAACAGTACCGTCTTAAGCTGGAGGCCATGGCCCGACAACAGCCCAATGGAGTTGATTTCACCATGGTTGAAGAGGTGGCTGAAGTAGATGCTCTAGTAGTCACAGAGGGGGAGGTGGAAGGGAGAGAGACAAAAGTGCCTGGGTCAGGAGGGACCAAAGAGCCTCCTCATACTGGAGTTTCCATGGAAACTGTTTCATCTTAACATGCAAGGGCCACAATTTGCACTGTGTTCATCTTACTCCTCTTTTTAAAAAAATATAGAAGACAAACATTGTATAAAAATCAAGAATGTCCTTAAGAAGAAAACTATAGCAGGGTACAGTGTTTGGGCTCAAGAAGGATTTCTATGCAACTGGAAAATTCAAAGCCATATTTAGGGAACACTTCTTCTGAGGGGCCAAAAGAATAAGGACCAAATTTCTTAGCCTATATCACTGTTTTAAGCATAGAGGTAAAGGAATGCCAGGTGTTGTAGGTTGATTCTTTTTTTTAAACACATTAACTACCACATGAGTTGTTTTAATTTACCCTAGTTTTGAGCCCGAGGCCTCATGAAGCATATGTAACTCACACATCTCTTCACCTTGAGAGCTGCATGAACTTTTTCTTTTTTCTTTTTTTTTTGAGACAGAGTCTCACTTCGTTGCCCTGAGTAGAGTGTCATGGCGTCAGCCTAGCTCACAGCAACCTCAAACTCTTGGGCTCAAGTGATCTTCCTGCCTCAGCCTCCTGAGTAGTTGGGACTATAGGGACATACCACGATGCCCCGCTAATTTTTCTATTTTTAGTAGATATGGGGTCTCACTTTTGCTGACTTGGCTTCCCAGAGTGCTAGGATTATAGGTGTGAGCCCCCGCGCCCAGCCCATGAACTTTTTCAAGTTGCATATAACTCACACAGAGAAAACAATAAAAAATAACACATTTTTCATTAAATTAGGATCATTTTGTTCTCAAAGTTTTTATTCTATTTTCATAATAAAACACCATGGCCCCAAGGAAAAAAAAACTTTTTTGTAGTGTGGCAGTCAATGTGAAAGAACTGACTTTCTTTTAAAAGATTTTGTGATAACATTCCTAATACATACAAACCAAGAGCCTTTAATAATTATACCATCAAGTGACCTGAAAGTTTGCCTTAGGTTTATGATGTGTATCTGTTAGAGAAACTAATTGGGAGGAATGTTAGAGGCAAGCTTTGGGAAAGAAAAAAAGAATATATTCCATGTCCAGAGGAGCAAGAACTCCCAACTATCCTGAGTTAATTTCATAAAAAAGAAATTTTTGAATGCCTGACAAGTTTGTATCTGTTGTGTATCCATAGCTCAGATGCCAATTTAAGAACTGAAATTAGAGGCCGGGCGCGGTGGCTCACGCCTGTAATCCTAGTACTCTTGGGAGGCCAAGGCGGCCAGATCATTTAAGCTCAGGAGTTCGAGACCAGCCTGAGCAAGAGCAAGACCTCGTCTCTACTAAAAAAAAATAGAAAGCAATCATCTGGACAACTTAAAATATATAGAAAAAATTAGCCGGGCATGGTGGCGCATGCCTGTAGTCCCAGCTACTTGGGAGGCTGACCCAGGAGTTTGAGGTTGCTGTGAGCTAGGCTGATGCCACAGCACTCTAGCCCGGGCAACAGAGTAAGACTCTGTCTCAAAAAAAAAAGAACTGAAATAGAGTTTTTAAAAACTAGAAAGGAAAAAAACTTGTTCATGTGGGAAAAGTGTATAGAAAACTAGAAATCCTCCTGGCTGTGTTTCCACAGTGCTAGGAAGTGGGCAAAAAGAGGCTTGCAGGGCTATGAAACTCTGGTCTTGAAATATAGGCTTTACTCTGACTGAATTTTATAAAATTACAATCAGGAGGGTAGTCTGTTGTGAGTACAACTTGCTTCCAAACATTTATTTATGTAATATAAAGCTCAAACTCTATTTTATACAACTTTGCTGAATTTTCTAAGTGTCATTCAGAATATAAGTTTGCTTTTCTGCGGTGCTTACTTGGTATCCTCCTATGTACGAAAAAAGGAGAAGTGGAGATAAATGCTGATGATGTTATATGGTTTTATTTCCATTTGGTTTCGGATGAGTAAATTGCCCTATTTCCTTATGCTTGGGCCTAGTACAGAGCTTTGTGCCTTATAGGTGTTCAGTGTGTGTTAACAAAGGGAATAAGAACTACCAGTGCCATAAAGTAAAGAACCAAAGATTCTGGCCACTTTGTCTGTCTTCCTCCCTTCTCTCCCACTAAACCTATTCCCTCTGCCCAGAGACTTTTGGAAAGTGTTTCATTGCTGGGTTTTCTTTTTATGTCAGTATGGAGTTTTTCCCAAAGAAATGGACTATGGATGGAGAAAGAGAGAGGTTGTGGACAGGTTACATTACAGAGGTTATTGCCTTTGAAATTGGGCCCTCATCATTCTGTAGTTGCTTGCTTGCTTGCTTTGTTATAAATTAGAAGAAGAAACCAGAGGGAGATGTGCCAAGTAAACATTTGAATGACTGTTTAGAATATGGTTTTCTTAATTAGCAATCATGGGGGAAACATGCATTTTTAATTTGGAAAAAAACTTGACAAGTTAACATGGTTCTATTTACCTTGATTAGTGGAGTAATTTGCTGCAGTGTTCCAGAGGTGCAGAATCATTTTGGACTCAAAATAGACTGAAAACATAACACCCCAAACCAAATTTAACAAACAGAATTGGCTATTAGA
Source organism: Cheirogaleus major (assembly GCA_963574435.1). Taxonomy (NCBI): domain Eukaryota; kingdom Metazoa; phylum Chordata; class Mammalia; order Primates; family Cheirogaleidae; genus Cheirogaleus; species Cheirogaleus major. The sequence goes on from CAUYPO010119016.1 coordinate 10,615, forward strand.
AGTTTATAGGCAAAAATATCAGTTTTGAAATTAATCTTGGCTACTGGCCACCTTAGCTAGGTCTTCTTTATGGATCTGAGTACTGAGCACTTCCCAGATGACTGGAGATTATTCTGGGTTGTTGGGGAAATGCAGGGAAATGCAGTGGAGTAGCCTAGGTAAGGGTGAGGATGAAATTGTGGTATTTGCTGTCAAATCATCTTGTTCCCATTTGCAATGTTTTTCTATTTTCTGAGTCCCTTTGGGAACCAGGTGCTAACAATAAGCTGCTGTGTGCGGCATTTTGGAGCCTTAGCCTAACTATAAAGGCACCAAGCAAGTATCATTTTAGATATCTTTTATTTATGTTCTTGGTGCATATGTTCACTTTAATTCCCCCTCCCCTCCCACCCTCTCCACCCTCATTAAGCGGGTAGAGGTTAACTCTGCAGAAGAAATCCAGGCCCAACCACCTCACTCCCTGGAGTAGTTGCTAACTGGGAGCAAGGAATATCTATCCAACACTTACTTCTGAGCATACAGAGTCCTCATTTTTAGGGGAACTGTTTAGGAGTTCTTATTATTCTCTCTCTGTGGAAGCTGTCATTCCTACCAAAAAAGAAATCTCTGATACAGGCCAAGTCATTTTTGATGATGGGATCTCAGAGATAGAGGAGAGGCGGGGGTAGGGAGGGAAGGAAGGGAAATACATGAAAACGGATGGGTAGGAAACAGGTATTCATTTTTATTCACTTGGAATAGACCTTTTAGCATCCCACAGAAGAGAAATAGGATTTGATCTCCATTTGTATTGCCATGGTGAGAATGGTAGGTCAGGATGCCTTGAAGTAGTTAGAAATTAAATATGGAATGAATTAATGGCAATACCATTTTATGATTTTGCATATCCTTCTGGATCAGTCATGGAAGTTGGGAAAATGTTGCTTAGCTCTTTTGGGTTAGAGGATTCCAACTGTCTTATTGGCAAGGTTGGATTATTGAGAATCAAATAACAGACAAGTAGTTCAACTTGGTGCTTGAGGAGGAGAAACTTGGAGCTTAGGATGGTTGTCTACTTCAAAAGAAAGCTGCTTTAGCAATATCAGTATTAATGTAAGGAATTTTAGACTCTACATTTGCATTTTGGTCTTAAGCCTTTGTCCCCAAAATAGAAAGAAATAATTTTTTTTTCAAATTTTATTTATTTATTTATTTATTTAGAGACAGGGTCTCACTCTGTCACTCAAGCTAGAGTGCAGCGGTGCAATCATAGCTCGCTGCAGCCTCGAACTCCTGGGCTCAAGCAATGCTTCTGCCTCAGCCTCTCGAGTAGCAGGGATTATAGGCGCATGCCACCATGCCCAGATGAAAGAAATAAATTTGAATACTTCTATTTTCCTAGTTTCAGGAAGATTGGTTATAAATGTAGAGATGTGCATTCCCTTCCCATCACTACCTCTGTGGGATCTCTTAATTGTAATGCCAGAGTTGAGGTCTCTTAATTGAAATATGGGAGACCTTAGCTTTAGGGGTTTTGTTTATTTTTATTTTTTATATTTGGAGATGGGATCTTGCTATGTTGCCAAGCTGGACTCAAACTCCTGGGCTCAGATGATCCTCCTGGCTCAGCCTCCTGAGTAGCTGGGACTACAGGCACATACCCAGCTGGCTTTTAGGTTTTTATGTTTTGAACTCAGTGCCTTAAAAGATGTTCTTTTGCTCTATCGGGTAGGCATTTAGTTATTTTTCACATTGCCTTTCCCCTTCTTCAGCCTTGTCATTGCATTATTAAAATTGGGTCTGCTCAGTAATGTTAGAAATCTCTGGCTTACAAAACGACTTTCTTTCTTTATATTGATGTAAAAGAAATGAATTGACCAGAGGGCTCTCCAGTTGGAGTTAAATTTTGTAGACTAGGGCATTTTTTATACCTCTTTGCTAAGTGTATGTTAGGTGGTATGTTTGTAAATACTTATGAATTTTTCCAACTTTTTTCTTTTTTTGAGGTTCAACTCTAAAGTACCTGGTATAACCTGGAAATATTTTTATTTCATTAAACACATAGAGAGGGTTTCTGTGGATTCAAAGAAAAAGCATTACTTTGGCCCTTCTCTTAGAAATATGTTTTAACAGGAAGTACAGAAAAACCCGAGGAATAAGGCTCCAGAGAGAACCAGTACCGGACTTTTATTTTTATTTTTTTAGAGACGAGGTCTTGCTATGTTGCCCAAGGTGGAGTGTAGTAATTCACTGGCACAATCACAGTGTACTGCAGCCTTGAACTCCTGGCCTCAAGTGATCCTCCTGCCTCAGCCTCCCGAGTAGCTGGGACTACAGGCGTGTACTGCACCCTGCTAGTACCTTGCTTTAAAGGGAATTTGTTTAGCATATGTGATGACACCATGTATGCTGAAAGATTCAGAGCAGTATCAGGGATAGAGATGGAGCTGCCCCTGCACAGGGTAGGCCTCCTTTCCACTCCTGTGGAAGCAGTTTTGACTGGTATTCATAAAATATCTTACACCTCTGAACAGGAAGGAAACCCCAGATAGAGGGCCATTGCAGAAGGAATAGACTCTATACATCCATCTACTTTCTCAGTTTAGAAATAAATCATTTTGAAAAATGATCATTTTGAAAAAGCTTGTGTGGCTCTCTCCTAACATTATAAACCTCCAGAGCTAGAAGATTTGAGGCATATAGTTAACTCCTCTTCATAGAAGTTTAATACTTCTGGGTGGGAATCAGTTTTTGTCCAGATTTATTGGAGAAGACTTCCTATTCTCTACTTCTTACGCAGGCCCACCTCTAGATGGCTAGAAAAGGAACTTTAGAATGGAATATATGTCACGACCACTTGTATGCACTCTAGGTTCTTCTCTATCTCCATTTTATGAGATGAATCTTTCCCTTTTCTGAATTAGTACTCTATTTCCTATGCCAATGTATTTAACAAGAGACCAGGAGCAAGAAGGATGTGAATTGGAATTAAATAGCTTTGAGCCTCTGGTGCTGCCCTTTCGTCATTCTTATTTTTTTATAGTTTAGCCTCTCTAGGATTGGGGGTAAGGTGACATTCCAAGACTCTACAGTAGCAATTGGCTTGTTAATGGCAGGAAATTCCCTATTTCTTCTCCCTCCAGCTTTTGTGACCCCATTTTGTTTACCTCATTGATTCTTTCCAAAGCACTAGAACTTAGTAGGTCATTTCTAATTTCTGAGCCTTGTCTTTTCTCTCTCTACTCCCCTCCTTCCCTACCATGTATTTTTTGTTTATCCTGAGGAGGTCTGTTTCTGAGCATTAATCTAGGTCACCTTCTATATCCTGTGCTTCCCAGTTGGTTTCAGGTGTCTGATCTATCCACAATAATGGTAGCAACACTCTTTCCTGGCTTTGCCCATGTGCTCTCCTTTTGCCAAGGCAATTTATATGTGTGTTGGGGACAGGTGGCGGGGAATGTGTCTAGATTGTTCTTATAATGTCCTCAGTTTTTCAGGTTGTCTGACAGTTTTATATACAGTGTGTTTTTAGGAAAACTTAAATATACTTCTTCCGAGATCAAATGAGATTGGGCGCATTCAGGCTGGTATGGCCGTAGACTACTTCTCTTCTTTATTTAGGATAAAATAGGGTTTGATTCTGATGAGTAAGTTCGTGTGTGTGTGTGTGTGTGTATGAGAATTTGTATGTATATATACTTATACAGATCTATATTACATATACAATTTTTGTACTATCATTTAAAATAAAGATGTTTCTTAATAAAATGTCAAAGTCTTACCATTTCAGGGTGTTACTGAATTTTTTTTTATTTCCTGGGCAAAAATTTTCTCTACCTCTGATTACAGATAAACCTCAAGAACACTTATTTCCCTACCTGACTGAGCAAACTGGAGGGGGAGAGTAACTCATTCACACCCTCTGCCTTTTCCTTATCTAGCTACCCCCCCCTCAGTCTGGTATTCTTGACAGGCAGAGCAAGTTGAGGTAAGAATTGAAGTAAGAATGGAGAGAGCTTTTTGACTGGCTTATTAAATGTACATTTTCCTTCCTTCTTTCTCATACCCCACCACCTTCCCTAAAAGCAAACAACCAACAGATGAGAACAGTAGCTGAAAAAAATGATTCTGTGCTTTGTGTGGAAGTAAAGTCAATGCTAAGATACAGGGGGAAAAAACATCAGGCTCAGGGAGACTTGGAAAGAGTGGCTTCTCAGCTATTCTTGGTTAATAGAATGCTTGCTGCTATCTCAGTCTAAATTCAGCACACATTTATTAAGAAAATACCAGGAGCAGTCTAGTAGTAGCACAATCCCCAGTGAGAGCCAGCACTGAATGGACTGATTTGGCTAGCTAGGTGGGTGTCCCCATCTAGTATATAGTGTTCTCAAAAGAAGCTCCATTGGCAATAAGGATGGCTTTCTTTAAAAAAAAAAAAAAAAGAGGATGATACCAAGGCTAAACACATAAAAGCATCTGTGTTCAACAACCAGAACCTCCAGGCAAGCTCTCAAAGTCAATATTTAGGAAATTAGACAACTACCATATATTAGGCTACATATAGATAATTGCTTTTTGGTAAATACATATAGTCAGCAAATACTGTGCATTTATCAATTACAAATTACTTCTGATAAGTACCTCATAAATATATATACGGTCTTGGCTGTGCCGAGGGAAGAAGAGCGGGAACTTGAGCCTTGAGAAGGAAAAAACTAAAAGACCTACTGAATTAAAGTCCTGGTGAGAGACATAATTAGGAAGATGGGAAGGTTGGAGGGAACTAGAGAGAGAGGAATCTAGAGTTCTATGATGGGTGATATTCTTAAATGATGGGAAAAATCATGAATTAGGGCAACTTCCCTAAGATTTTCTTTTACTATAAAGGAGAGCCCTATACTTCAAGGAGATCAATGGAATATATAGGAGAAGACTGAAGTGACTGACTAGCGAACCTAGTGATAACTACATCTATGTAGGGTTTGTGCAAGACGTCTGATAGCTAACAGAGTGTAAGTTAAGACTATAGGGGAGGCCGGGCGTGGTGGCTCACGCCTGTAATCCTAGCACTCTGGGAGGCCGAGGCGGGTGGATCGCTAAGGCAGAAGGATTGCTTGAGCCCAGGAGTTTGAGGTTGCTGTGAGCTAGGCTGACGCCACGGCACTCTAGCCTGGGCAACAGAGTGAGACTCTGTCTCCAAAAAAAAAAAAAAAAAAGACTATAGGGGAGGCCAGGCGTGGCAGCTCAAGCCTGTAATCCTAGCACTCTGGGAGCCCTAGGTAGGAGGATCGCTCAAGGTCAGGAGTTCAAAACTAGCCTGAGCAAGAGCGAGACCCCGTCTCTACTAAAAATAGAAAGAAATTAATTGGCCAATTAAAAATATATAGAAAAAATTAGCCAGGCATGGTGGCGCATGCCTGTAGTCCCAGCTACCCGGGAGGCTGAGTCAGGAGGATCGCTTGAGCCCAGGAGTTTGAGGTTGCTGTGAGCTAGGCTGATGCCACAGCACTCTAGCCCGGGCAACAGAGTGAGTCTCTGTCTCAAAAAAAAGGACTATAGGGGAACTCTGAATAAAAGTGTGTGGCTGCACTCAGCTCCTATAACCAGTCCTAAAGTTTAAGGAATTTATTACTGTAAAGGAAAATGATATTTGGGAGAGGGTCCAATTTTTTTTTTAGAGACAGGGCTGTGTCACCCAGAGTGGAGTGCAGTGGAACAATCATAGCTCACTGTAGTCTTGAACTCCTGGGCTCAAGCAATCCTCCTGCCTCAGCCTCCTGAGTAGCTGGGACTACAGGCTTGTCCATGTCCACCATGCCCAGCTAATTTTTCTTATTTCTTGCAGACACAAGGTCTTGCTATGTTGCCCAGGCTGGTCTTGAACTCCTGACCTCAAGTTATCCTCCCTCCTCAGCCTCCCAAAGTGCTGTGATTACAGGCCTGAGCCACTAGCCTAGCCACAATGCCCAGCCTCAGTATTATAAATAACAATAGCTGTCATGCTTTAAGCTTTTGCTACATGTCTAGCAATGAGATAGGCATTTTACATGCACACATACATACCTGTCTTGCAAGGTAGGTATTATCCTTATTATATAATTGCAAAAACAGGTTTGACTTTGCCTAGTCATGCACTTGTAAAAATTGTTCTCCATTCTAAAACTACAGTTTCTATATTGAGTTAATTAATTAGTGTTCTTTCCTTTGGAGTTTGCCCTTTTGTCAGAAGCGCAAACTCCCTTCACCAGGCCTTGGGTAGTTTAATTTCTCTCATTGCATTTAAGAAACTGGGAAGGGGCCGGGCGTGGTGGCTCACGCCTGTAATTCTAGCTCTCTGGGAGGCCAAGGGGGGCGGATCGCTCAAGGTCAGGAGTTCGAGACCGTCTCTAATAAAAATAGAAAGAAATTAATTGGCCAATTAAAAATATATAGAAAAAATTAGCCGGGCATGGTGGCGCATGCCTGTAGTCCCAGCTACCCGGGAGGCTGAGTCAGGAGGATTGCTTGAGCCCAGGAGTTTGAGGTTGCTGT